>VMDO01035108.1:0-16378 GCA_007922755.1 Pedetes capensis | reverse complement strand
AAAAAAAAAAAAAAAAAAAAAAAAAAAAAAAAAAAAAAAAAAAAAAAAAAAAAAAAAAAAAAAAAAAAAAAAAAAAAAAAAAAAAAAAAAAAAAAAAAAAAAAAAAAAAAAAAAAAAAAAAAAAAAAAAAAAAAAAAAAAAAGAAAAAGAAAAGAAAGGAAAGGAAAGAAATCAATTCTAAAAGTATCTAAAAGTAGCAGCAACACTCTAGAGGCCTGACTGATAGCTTTTCTGAAATGACCATTCACCTAACCTAACAAGTACTGCCTGCCAAACCACTCAGTTCTAACCCTGATTATATTTTAAATGGGGGTCTTAGTGAAATGCTACTATTTATAGCAACACTATTCTCCCTTTTACCCCTAGAGGGTAAAAGAAAGCCTTAGTAGTTTCAAAAGGTTCTTGCCTTTCCTCAATTAATTTGGGACAAGGGAGGAACCCTCTTTCCAGGAGTATGTTTAGTATTTATTACTAAGAGAAAAAGGCACCTGAATTGACAAGCAGCTATGGTTCAAATACCAAACTAGAGGGGTTCATAGTGGTTACAGGTATTCTATGTTCTTACTATGCTAAAAGGGATCCATGGACCAGCAGCTTCAGAATCACCTAGGAACTTATGAGAAATGCAGGCTCCTAATGAGGTGCCATGGTACACATCTGTTAATCCCAGTGACTCAGGAAGCTGAGACAGGAGAATCATGAGTTTGAGGCTGGAGGCAGAATGTGCAATTTAGCAAGACCCTGTCTCAGAATAAAAAATAAATAAAAAAGGGGATGGGGTGCAGCTCAGTGGTAAAGCTCTCCCTTAGCATGTGTAAGGCCTGGAGTTCAACCCTCCAGTACTAGGGGAGGAAAAAGTGAAATGCCAACTCCTATACTTTGGAGGCTAAGGCAGGAGGAGGATGAGTTTGAGACCAACCTGGGCTACACAGCAAGACTTACTCTCAAAAATAAATAAACAAACAAAGACCAAACTGCAGACACTTAGGTTTCACCACAGCCCAATTAAATCAGGCTCTCTCTTGTACAAGATCTCCAGGAGAATCACAGGTACATTATAGTTTTTGAGAGGTGCTGCTGTAAGGTAAGGATATGTTCCAAAAAGTAGCACTATGTGTAGAAATTAAGATACCTTTGAAGATTATTTTCCTTTTTAAATTAGATAATTTGCATAATAATTTTAAAAGTAGCACAGTCCACTGCTGCCTTAGAAACTCAACTTCCATACAACCAGATTTAGGCTTCCCTTGTGATGTTCTTGTAAAAGGAATCCTGGCTCTCTAAGTACGTACACTTAACTACATACAGATCCAAAGGAAAAACAGGGGGTGGGGGGCTTTTATTCCTTCCCATTCTGATTCCTAGGATAAATTATATCTCAGAAAAAGCTCAAAAAAATTGTACTGTAAAAACTTTCTGGTGCTATAAAATCAAGGACACCATTTAAAACCCCCAGTCAGGAAAAGCTAAAATTTTGTTACATAAAAACATTGGGCCTACCTAGCAAAGACTATATAATACTTAGAAATCCAAAATGAGAAATCAACTTACTTCCCCACCCCAAGAAGAATATCTTACAAAATAAGAAGAAAAAATAGTAAAAACAAAACAATAAAACAAAAAATAAAAAACAAAAACAATGAAGAGGAGGAAAATAAATGGCAAAAGGCCAATATGTGACTTTGGCTACTACAATCTAACCAAGTTCTGACAGCATTTCTTTCTATAGCAGTTCTATAGCAGGACGTCTAACAGATGACTGGATAGGTATGTAATACATAAAGATAACACTCACTGTTTTTGACAGTTGGTAAGAGGTATATAAGTCAAATAGAAAGAACATGCCTCTTCCTATGCCAAAGTGGGTCTTTTCTATGCCAAAGTGTAAGAACCCTGGACCCAGCAACATAAAAATCCAGGGCCTCTTTCTCCTCTCCATCCCTCAATCCCTCTTTGTCACAGTTAGGTTTAATGAGTCCACTGTGCAGTTACCTACCAGGGAAAGTATTAAGGCTGCTAAGGCATAAACTTGAGGAGGATGCAATATTCAACCCACAGCTGAAGTGTCAACATATAGGAAGAGCTTTCATTTTATTAAGGATTCTTGAGCACTTCCCCATGAATATTTACATAATCATTTGTCTATCTCCTGAGTCTATAAAAAGGCTACACAGCAAAGTGGAATGATCATATGAGGAAACTATTCTGCTTATATAATCAGTCAAACTCATTTATTAAAGGTAAGAATAAGAAAAACAAATGTTATATTCCCAAGAAAGATAATAGGAGTGCTCAAATGTGTCAATAAACGGGAGTGTATAGCCTGGCCAGTGTACAACTCTGGAGTGACTTTTCATTAGTAAATGCAAAATGAACAGAGACAAGACTGTAACTCTATTTCCTTAGACTGTCTCTGATCCCAAAAGTAAATGTACCAGTACTGGCTGGCATAAACCACCAACACAATATTGCCTATAAACTGGAAGAGGCTATGCCAATATATGTAGCACAGAGTGAGCTGTCTTGTTTATATAATCTCTGAGAACATATATTTTCATATCTATGTTATCTACCTTCCAATGATGTTGTGAAATAAATCAATTATTGGGCATCTTTATAGTCATCAGGGTGACAAACATCCCATTTGCAAGTATCTAGCTAAAAGAGCCTTTCTAATTCTACCACAGCTAAGTACCTAGGTTAGAGGGAGCCACGTGATGAGACCTGTTATTTTCCTGGACTTCTCTTCACAGAGGGAAGGTCACATGTAATATCTCTCATTTATCTTGTACAGCAAAAAATAATTTTGGTTCCCATTGGTGGCACATATCCTCAGATGTTCTGGACCTTGGAGCCTTTTAGTATTAGAATCCTGGAAGCTAATTAAATTGGAAGTATGACAAGGTAGAGAACGTAGGGAAGAAGTGGAAAAAAGAACCAGTCAAGCAGTTCTTCCCAATTGTAATAAAGGTACATTTTATACAACAATGGCTCAAATTTGACTGCCTCAAAATCTTTCAGAATTGAATAAGGCATAAGCCAATAAAATATTTAAAAGGCAGAGGTTTGAAAGCCTCTAAATAGGGTAATCATTACAAGGCCATTTTAACACTATTCAGGTCAAAAGGAGAATTTATGGGGGTTATCCAAAGTTGGGATGCTAGAGCAGTAATAAACTTTGGAAAGGCTATTAATCATTAAAACTGCTGCACAATATGTTGGTTAAATATCAAATGTTCTATTTAGCGGGAAGGTAACAAAATAATCCCATATACTTGCAGATATACTCCGTATCAATGCTGAACAGGATTGTAATTAATTCTCTAAAGACAAATAATCCTGTCCTTTATCAAAGGACATTGTTGCTCATCAAGGCAAGGTCTAGTTCTAAAAAGGTGAACAAAGTTTTCTAACACATCAAGAACTAAAAATAACCAACCAAAAGAAGGGGAAGAAAGATGCTTACCAGACTATCTAGTCCTCCTCCCAAGAGATCTACTGCTCCCATCTGCATGGAGGACACTTGTGGCACATTGACTGGAGGACCAAGGTCAAGATTTAAAAGATCCCCTAGAAGGTCACCTTGAGAGGGAATAACCTGAGGCTGTTCCAGGTTGGTTGCAGTGGTGGTACCAACAGGACTATCACCCGCATCAGTGCTGCAGTCACATACACAGAGAGGAGAAATGAGAAAAGTCAGTTTCATCCAGGATACAACAAGGCAAGTGAATGTCAGATGGATAGCTATGAAACATAAAAATTTCAATTACAAAACTGAGGTAAAATTTTAAAAATCCTACATAGGTTTTTGACAACACTTGAACATAGAGGACTAAGGAAAACAAAAAATCAAAGCAAAAACAAAGAAGAAAAAGATTAGTGATCCTTCTAGTAATTGTAGGGGAATATGGAAGGATAACAATAAAAATAAGATGGGTCAGGGTTTTTGTTTTACTTTTTGTTTGTTTGAGTTTTTGTGTGTGTGTGTGTGCTGGGGATTGCACCCAGGGCTTTATACATGCCAAGAATGTACTCTACCACTGAGCTATACCCATAGTCCCAGGATGCTTAATTTTTAATTGCATTAAGTTTTCAAAGTAAGAAACATAAGTAAAGAAGCTCAACAGGCAGCTAAAGACAAGAGACTGGCAGTCAGAGCTAGACAATAAACTTGGGGAGAAATTGACATACATATCTTGGGTCAACCACCAGGGGAAGGTTTGGTGGTAAAAGCAGAAGATCTAGAATCAAAAGACTAAGTTCAAGTGTTGGCTCCACTAAATTGGTAGTTGCATAATTTAGGCAGGTGGCTTCTCTAAGACAAAGTTTCCTTATCAATAAAATGAAAATAATATCATCCAGGGTTCTATTATTTATTTTGTTGGTTCTATTATAGCAAGGATCAAATGAACACACGATGTAAATGGTAAAGCCTTGTAATGTATCAGCAGAGGCTGTGATTGGCAGATAAATTCCCTAAAGAAAAGCACAGAAAGAGAAGGTTCAGACTGAGTCTTTTGAATTAACCAAGATTAATGATCAGACAAGACAATAAACATAGAACTGCACAGATTAAAAGAGAGAAAAACAACCTAAGAAAGATGACTTAGGAAAAAGTGTCAAGAAAGCCACAATGAGAAGGGGCCAAACATAAAGAAGTCAAAAGGGAAGATGATTTCATTTCATATACACCTTGTAAGAAATACATGGGGATGGGGTTTAGCTCAGTTGGTACAGTGCTTCCTCTGCATGCTTTAAGGCCCTTGGTTCAATCCCCAGCACTGCAAGAATGGGAGAAGGACCTGACAGCCTACTCATGAAACAATCAGCCATTGAAAACACTGTGAATAGCAGAGAAGCACTGACACAGTGCTAGGCATGGTACAGTGTTGGGAAGTGTTTTGTTCTGTTGTACATAGGCTCACTATGAGTCGGACTCAACTTGATGGCCCCTAACCACCACCACAACAATAGGAAATACATGAAATCTTCATAAACTGGTCACTACACTGAAATTATGCCACCTTATAACATATGCCACTTAGAAAATATGACAGAATACATGGATTTATTAATACCTCTAAACAGAAGGTAGAAGCTGAGTGCCATAGCATACATCTGTAATCTCAGCTACTTAGGAGGGTGAGGCAGGATTCTGAGTTTGAGGCCAGAGGCAGCCTGGATAACTTAGCAAGACTTTGTCTTAGAATAAAATATAAAAAAGGGGATGGAGATATGGGTCAGTGGTGGAGCATCTGCTTAGCATGTGTGAGACCCTCAGTTCAAACCCCCCAAGTGCTGCAAAAGTAAACAAACAAATGACAGAAGTAGCAATGCACATACTTTTCTTCATTATAATGGAAAACAAAGAGTAATATGAGAAAATAAAGTGAGTCAAATGGTAAGAACTAAAATTCTATAGATTTAAGATAAACATGAAGGAACATGATAAATCATTAGCATATATTCAAGAAAGTTAACATTGAAGTGTTTCCCATTGTGAACTCATGGGAAATGATTGCATAAATACCATCCAAGTAACCATATATGCTCTATTCTAATCCATGCCCTTTCAAATTTTAGAGAGTTAAAACATCAGATGTGAATTAAAACTGTGTGTGGACTGGATTCACAAGCAAGAGCTCTGACTCTTTACTCATGTATAAATCCAACCCACATGTGATTCTAATCCGAATGATTATGTAGCCCTCTAAAACTGTTGAAAGGGTGTAAATTACAATGGAGAAATACAGTATTTTTTTAAAGCTGAGCTCTTCCTAAATTATACAACTATTTTCCACCTCACCTCCACAGAGCAACAGATTAACTATAGTAAGCACTCAAGAAGAGAGCACTTCTCCATTTCCCAAGTGATTTTGAAAGACCTAGTGAAATAAACATGTTTAAACCCCTACAAGGGGCAGAATAAGGCTTCACAGTATAGCTTTATTTCATGGCAGAAGTGTATCACTTATTAACCTTACCATACAGAAGAGGGCTAGGTAATATCTATACAGACATACCATTTGCAACAATGTATCATCCCCACATATATCAATAGGTATTTTCCCTACAGATGTATGTCCTTTAAGGAGAGAAAGCAAGTACAAATGGAAAGAAAAGCTTTTCTAAAAAGGAACCACACAAGGAATTGTGAAAGCAACAAATTAAAGGCTATTAAATTAAAGGCTGTTAATCAGATAAAGACCTAATATATGAGGTTCCGTTTCTTTAAGCTAGTTTAAATATTGGTTATTTTCTTATGTTTTAGAAAGAGTGGCTTTCGTTTGTTGATTTAATTTCCACCTCCCATTGACGGTCAAGAGTTACCAGAAGGCTAGATTAATGGCATATAAATACAATTACACAGATAAATTACAAGAGAAAATCCTATCTATATCAAAACTTGAAGCAGAGACCAGAAGTACTCAGAGGTCAAAAAGTCATTTCCAAAGAATGTTTAACACACTTGCCTACATGGAGAAATACTCTAATTCATCATAAGGCTGAATCCTAATGAATCCACCCATCTTCTCTGGATTAAAATCACAGGACCAGACCAAAAAAATCAAAGATTTAACTCAGCTAAAGGTCATAAAAGATTAGTAATCATTTTCTTGGGTGCTGCCCTTTCCTTTTTGTTTCTCCATGCATAAAGTCTGTTCAAATGGACCCCAAAATGATGACTATACCAATTTGTAAAGCAATAAGTTCTATGCCATGGCCACTTATGAACAGAAACATACATTAAACAATGATGTAAGACTTTCAGTAATGGAAGCCAATTATCTAATTACTCACAGAAAATTTTACTTAGATTTAAGGTTTATTATGATTGGTAATAGAAACAGATTTTCAGAAATGTCTGAGATACTTATCATAAAGGTTTATTAGAA
Source organism: Pedetes capensis (assembly GCA_007922755.1). NCBI lineage: Eukaryota > Metazoa > Chordata > Mammalia > Rodentia > Pedetidae > Pedetes > Pedetes capensis. The sequence continues at coordinate 9,482 of VMDO01035108.1, read as the reverse complement.
TATTTCTCCTCCCTAATTAATATTTTAAGGTAGCTACAAAAGAGCTTTCCTTATTGATAACGATCAACCTAATTTGGTAAAAGGTATACATACTTGAAAAACTATGTCCACATATAGAATTTAAGTTGCTTATGTAAAAAAAACCTATAAATATTATTTCATTAATAGCTTTATCACATAAGAGTATCTACTAAATTTTAACCATAAGCCTCAACCAAAAGGATAAAAATAGCTAAATGTATAAACAGGTCTTTTCCTCCAAGTTTTCAAATCTGAAAATATTTCTAGCCTTTTACTGGAGAATTAAGCAACTTTCAGGCTTTATCAATTGAAAGTCTTCACCACAATTTTCTAAGGCATTACTATATTCCTAGACTGGAAAAGGAAACTACCTAGGGCAATAGAACAATAGGTTTGCAAAATGCATAGCAAGTTCTTTTCCCACTTATAAAAAGCAAAAAAAAAAGATGACCAATTTTGACTAAACAAAGAGTAGCTTCTCATTCAAACCTAGTTCACCTGCTTACCTCCCGTGATGAATTGGCAAGTGTTTGCGATGGATCCCATGACTCCCTTCCACAAAAGCATTGGGAGGCTTATGGTACACAGAGGCCAAAGAACCAATGTGGCAGATAAGCTCATCCAGTAGAGTTGGCTCAATGAGGTCTGTCTCCTCAGAAATCAGTGGTTTCTCAGACAAAACTACTTCTTTGGCAGTCACAGGGTCAGTTGAGAGAAGACGCCAATAAATATAGCCCCGATCTCGAAGGTCAGGATTATCAGAATCCTAATGAAAAGGCAAATGTAAGGTTTAGATGGAACTGTTCTCCACACAGAAGCCAAAGCTGCTGGATTTACTGTCAGCCAATGCTGTAGGGGTGTATGCAGACTAGCTATTAACATACTTCACTGAGATTCAATATAGTCTTAATACAGTCATAATTCTCTATTTTCAGCTGCACACCGTAGGACATGCCTGTAATCCCTATGACTGAGGAGGCTGAAGCAGGATGATCTAGAGTCTGAGGGCAGAGGCATCCTGTGCAACTTAATGAGACCCTGTCTGAAAATAAAATACAACCCCCATAATTCTATGTCTAATGTTTCAAGGAATTTAAATATAAATTGAGATGGGTTACTGTTAAGACTGAAATTCAAAGGGAAGTTGGGAAGAAGAAAACTTTAATTTGGTAAGAATTAACTCGTTTGACATGGCCTTGGGACATAAAAATATCTTAAAAACTGCTATAATGTTAGCAGGGATATGCATAAACATATATCTTACATATATTTCACCTATACCTTCTTTCTTCTTCTTGTTTATCTTTTTTTTTTCCAAGACAAGGCCTCACTATGTAGTCCAGACTGGCCTCAAACTCAAGCTCCTCTTGCCTTAGCCTCCTAGAGTTCTACAATTGACTATAGGTATGCGCCACCATGCCTAGCTTATACCTTCCTTTTGATTCAAATATTTATATGTGTCTCCTATGGAGACATTGAATAGGCCATAGAAATAGATTACACGCAAGCCACAGCAAATGGCCTCGCAATATTAACTATTATAATATACTGTGAGAGATAGTATTATCTTTTAAAAAACATTAAAGAGAGCATGTAACTAAGTGCTTTCAAGAGGGGTAGCACTTGAAGTTTTTGCCTTCTTTGTTGCTGTAGTTTTTAAATAATTTCATACATGCTCATGGCTAAAAAATAATTATTACCAATGCCACACAATATTTTAGAAGTGTGTAATATAAAAATAAATCTCCTCCAAGCATCCAACGCCTCCCCTCCTCAATTCCCCATCTCCCAAATAGCCACGACTAGCAGTGTGGTATATATCTGTCTAGACAGCTCCCCCTCCACATATATTTTATAATAACCAGTTTCGTATTATATATACTGTTTGGAAAACTCACCTTCTAAATTGACATAGTGGCAGTTTTCTATTGTATATGCACCATTGAACTATTTTTCAAAACTAGTCCCTTATTGAAGGTCATTTGGATTGTTCTACATTTGCTTTTGTGATCAATACTGTTGTTAGGTGCCATGGAGTCGTGTCCGACTCATAGTGACCCTCATAGGGTTTTCAATGACTGGTTGTTTCGGGATTGCCTTGGGAGTGGATTGCCACATCCTTCTCCCACTTGTGATCATGAGCAAGTAATAATAAGTATCCTGGCATTTATCTCTTAGGAATATGTCTATATTGTGGCATTTGTTTATGCATAAGCTGTTCAAACAGCACGATGCAACAATAAGCTCCTACTTCTATGTATGTACGTATGAATGTATGTAGGTATGTATTTAAGATAGGTTTGCTCTATGTTGCTAGGCTAGGTCTCATGATCCTCCCATTTCAGTCTTCTAAGTAGCTGGGACTACAAATACTCACCACTTCATCCAGCTCAATTTGTGTACTTAAAAGACACACACACACAAACACACAAATTCTTTGATATAGACCATTTGAGGGCTTCTGTGTGAGTTTTTAAGTGAGCAGATAAACTGGTTCATGATTTAACCATTTAACTCTTCTGACTACCAATTTCAAATCAAAATATATGGCAATAAGTACTTTATTTCCAGAAACTCTTCATTATAATGAACAAAACAAGAACATAGTTAGCAAAATAACTGAAATGCATGAGTCTATAAAATACCTTTTCCACCACTTTCTTGATCTGCCCAATTCACAGACTCACTTTTTGATTTATGTGTCCCGATGGTAGTCACAGGGTTAAGCACCTATTATTCAGTTCAATATCAGCAGTCACTATGACAGGTGTTTTTGATTTTATTTTTTCCCCAACCCAAAGAATTTTTGTCACTCTTAAAAGTCTAAATTTTAAAAGGATTCCTAGGCTGGTGGCTCATATCCACCAGCTCACTTGACTTTAGCACCAATTTCATCTCCAGTAGAGTTTCTCACAAAGCTTTTCCTAGTAACTTTCCCACAAAGTTCCATGGATTTACTAATTCATACTTGGGCTTCTTCAGCATTTTTACTTTTCTAACAAAGATATTAGGAAGCAGACAGACAGACTGGCAAGCCTTTTATATGTCTTTTCCAATGCTGTCTAGAATCAATTTACTGACCACTTTTGAATTACTTGTTTATATCTCTTGGGTCATGATTTCCATTACCTTCTTACAGATTTGGTGGGCCAGCTGGTGCTCAGTATAATTGGTTCTGAATATCTGATTTTTGTACTTTTTAGTAAAACCAACATACAACAGACAAACCAAATAACTATTAATAGTCTTGACATCAACATGAGGTTAAATCTCTGCCATTCTTTGACCAAAGAACACATTTTGTCACAGGTAAGATCTGTACCATGCAAATTAACCAGGGAGTTTTTGCCCTGAATATCCTTAGTAATTAGCCTGAATTTTCTAAATGCAAATCATCCTGCAGATCAACAAGGCTCACTTCCAAAATGATTCTTGAAGCTATCAAATAGTCACCTTCATGACTAGGGTTTTTCTAATATTTTTTTTCTTTTCTTCCTTTTCTTGTGCTAGAGATATAACCCAGGGTTTGGCTAAACAAGCACTCCAGTACTGAGTTAGGTCCCCAGCCCTCCAATATTTCTTATACTGAACACAGCAGGTACTTTCATATCATACCAATCTTTTTTAGAAAATGGACCAACCAGTTGAATGAATATGATGGCACTTGGGAGGCTGAAGCAGGAGAGGATTTCAAGTTCGAGGTGAGCCTTGGCTACCCACCAAGACTTTATCTTAAAGAAGAGAAAGAAAAGAAAAAGAAAATGGACCAGCCATTTTCTTCTTAGCTCCCATTTTTGCTACTTTGCATAAGGCACTCATTCTTGTAACTTTGACGGTGCTGCTCACAGTCTAAAGGCCCTCTGATGGTTTCAACTACATAAAGTTTTCTCATACACTGTCTAATTTGTTCTATAATGATTGTAAAAGACACAAAGCATAAAGAATGATGTGATACTGCAAACTAATGTAGCATTCAAATGATAAATTTTATATCAAGATAATCTTTATCATATTTATAGGCTGAATTATTCTAACAGAAATACTTACATATAAGCCAGGTCCTTTGGTGCATGCCTGTAATCCCAGCTACTGGGGAGGCTGAGATAGGAGGATTGTGATTTCCAGTCCAGAGGCAGCCTATGCAACTTAGTGAGGTCTTATCTCAAAATTTAAAAAAAGGAGGAAGGGGTGGTTTGGGGTATGCTCCTCAGTGGTAGTGTTTGCCTAGCATTCATAAGGCTCTGGGATTTAACTCCCAATACTGACAGAAAGAAAAGGAAGGAGGGAGGGAGGGAAGGAAGGAATGAAGGAAGGGGAAAGAGAGAACAAAAGAGAGAAAGATTTATACACACACACATATACTCCTTTGTGTGTGTGTGTGTGTGTGTGTGTGTGTGTGTGTGTGTGTAGTAGTAGTAGTAGTAGTAGTATCAAAATGTCTCTAGTACTGGAAATGTCAGAGTTTAAAAACAGAGTGATATATCATGTGTAACTTAGCTGATTTTATTTTGATTTTGGGGAGATAATGTGCTCCAAGGAAGTATTTATAAATAGTAACCTGAAACTTCCTCACTTAGATCTTCATTTGCAAACATTACAAAGCACCTTTTTTTTTTTTAAAAAGAATACAAGCTTCTCAAACATCAAATCAAGAAAATAAAACATCTCCCACACTGATTGATACATAAATTAAGTTAATTTTTAAGCTACATACTCAGCTCTCCAAGCACATCAGTTAGAATTTATAGATAAGTTATGCTTTTTTATTACATAATTAAGATGAACACTGCCATTTGACTTACCAACATGGAAAATTTAGTTTGCCCTCATATATTATTATTACTGTCAAAGGTAATCAAGTTTACAATATATGGCTTAATAATATCCATCCAAATAAAAGACTTTTTACTTCTAATTATTTCTCTTACATATTATGCAAATTTTTTAACTAAATCACCAAAAAAAGTCTTACAGAGTTTTACAAAATTATATATTTCTGTAAAAAAAAAAAAAGTTTGAGGGTTCCCTCACAAATTCATAATGCTGCCAAAGGGTAAACTTTTGAAGACAGAATTATTGGATCAAAGGGATGTCCACCGTAAATCTAAATAGACAATGACTTCATTTTTAATCCATGAGAAATGAGTTCAGATTTTCTAAACCCAACAGTCAAGACTAGGGAAAGATCTCCTATGGCTCATATCCTGAGAGCTAATGCACCTACTATAAAGCTGGCCTTCATTGGCTCACTGTTCACATGAAGGCCACAAGACAATCCCAGTCAAGATTTCTGATAAATAAGAAAACAGGTCCTTTCTTATGATATGAAGCTCCCATTAAATGCTTGGTGCTTCAGAAAATTTGCTTTGGGATCCACAGTACTGCTAGCCCTAGACAAGCCTTCCCCTTATGGGAGAAGCTTCCAAAATAATTCTTCCCACGCAAGCTGTAAAAGGTGGATTCATTTGTGGTTGTTATTGTTTGTTTTCTGAGACAAGGTCTCACTATGTAGCCCTGCCAGGCCTGAAATGTGCAGCAACACTACTGCTTCAGCTTCTTAAGTACTGGAATTATGACATGATCTCGCTACATAGCTGAGGCTGGCCTTAAGCTCCCTATGCACTCCAGGCTGGCCTTGAATGTGGAATCCTCCTGCCTCTGCCTCTTGAGTGCTGAGATTACAGGCATGTACTACCATGGCTGCTAATAGGGGAATTCTTAAGCTATAGTGCGCATCAACATTTTAACACACTAGGAACGCCAGTGCAGAATCCAGAGCCATCTCCAGAGATTCTGATTCCTCACGTCAGATGTAGGGTTCAGGAATTTGTATTTTTAACAAGCTGTCTAGATCCTTTTGATGATGGTGATCCCTAGTGCCTGGGTAGAAAAACTAAGATGAAAATTTCTCCATGCACTAGAGCACGGATAATTACCAAAGCGTAGACATTACTGTATGTACTCTACACCAATTTTTCTATAACAGTAAGAGACTATTACAATGAAAGACACGTCTTTGAACAAAGCTTCAGATTCAAGGACTGGGATTTTATCCCACCACTAATACTTATAATTCTATGACCACATTTTTAAAAATTAGAAACACTAAGATTTCACATTCATTTAATTCTTAGCAAGCACAGATGAAAAAAATTAATTATCTTTACTGTAGTATATGAGAACACTACTATGAAAAGAAAATTTTGCTCGATCACATTCTGAAAAAATAGAAGGAGCAGAAATGAAACTCTACCATCTAATTCAAATGAACACAGTTCATCAGGGGACCACACTGTCTCTAACTTCTTGTTGTTAGGTGCTGTCGAGTCAGTGTCCAACTCATAGCGACGCTATGAACAACAGGTGAAACAGTACTGTTAGTGTTTCTCTGCTATTCATAGGGTTTCAATGACTGTTCTTCTGGGAGTGGGCTGCTGGATCCTTCTCCCAATCCTTAAGACTTATGTAAGAATGCTGACTCTTGTACAATTCCTTAGACATCATCAAGCAATTGGACAGAAAAGGCAGGCCTAGATATATTGCTTATTATTAATAGTCATATATAAAATGATCATCCAGAAAGATCTTAAAACTATTCAATGTACTTAAATACATTGGAACCAATAGCACTGAAGGAAGATGTGGAAGCTGCCTTTAAAGAACTGGTGAAACACAAGGCTCCAGGAATTGGTATAATACCAACAGAGGAGTTTCAAAAAAATAGATGCAGCACTGGAGGTGCTCACTTGCTTATGCCAAGAGATTTGGAAAGCAGCTACCTGGCCAAATGACTGGAAGAGATCCATATTTGTGCCTATTCCCAAGAAAGGGGATCCAACAGAATGTGGAAACTATCGAACAATATCATTAGTATCACATTCAAGTAAAATTTTGCTAAAGATCCTTCAAAAGTGACTGCAGCAGTATAAACACAGGGAAAATGGTGGTGGAAAATCAAGCCAGATTCAGAAAAGGGTATGGAACCAGGACATCATTGCTGATGTTAGATGGATACTAGCCAAAAGGAGAGACTACTAGAAAGATGTCTGTTTTATTGACTATGAAAAGGGATTTGACTGTGTGGATCATAACAAATCATGGATAACATTGCAAAGAATGGGAATATCAGAGCACTTAATTGTACTCATGAGGAATCTGCATGTGAACCAGGAGGCAGTCATTAGAACAGAACAAGGAAACACTGCTTGGTTTAAAGTCGAGAAAGGTATGCATCTGTATCCTTTCACCATACCTCTTCAATCTTTATGCTGAGCAAATAATCCAAGAAGCTGGACTTTATGAAGAAGAATATGGCATCATGATTGGAGGAAGACTCATTAACAAACTGCGTTAGGCAGGTGACACAACTCTGCTTGCTGAAAGTGAAGAGGATTTGAAACATTTACTAATGAAGATCAAAGAACACAGCTTTCAGTATGGATTGTGTCTCAAAATCAAGAAAACAAAAATCCTTACAAATGGGTAAGTAACTTCAGAATAAACAAAGAAAAGACTGAGGTTGTCCAAGAATTTGCTCTATTTGGTTCTACAATCAACACCCATAGAAGAAGCAGTCAAGAAATCAAGAGACATACTGCATTGGGAAAAGCTGTGCAAAAGACCTCTTGAAATTGTTGAAAAGTAAAGATGTTACATTGAATATGAAGGTGCACCTGATTCATGCCATGGTATTTTCAGTCACATCATATGGTTGTGAAAGCTGGACATTGAATAAGGGAGACAGAAGAACTGATGTTTTTCAATTATGGTGCTGGAGACAAATATTGAATATACCACGGACTGCCAAAAGAACCAACAGATCTGTCCCAGAAGAAGTGCAACTAGAGTGCTCCTTGGAAGCAAGAATGGCTAGACTATGTCTTATGTATTTTGGACATGTCAGGAGGGACTAATCCCTGGAGGAGGACATCATGTTTGGGAGAATGGTAGGTCAACAAAAAAAAGGAAAACCCACAGCTAGATGGATTATCTGCAACAATGGGCTTAAACATAAGATCATGTGCCTGGCACAGAATCGGAGAGTGTTTTGTTCTGTTGTACAGAGGGTCACTATGAGTTGGACCCAATTTGATGGCACCTAACAATAACAGGTGCAACAGTGCTTCAGACAGTGAATGTGTATTCTCAAAGTCATTCTTAAATTGAGACTATAGAGGCAGGACAGCACAGTGGATAAAGGCATAGACCCTAGAGCCAAACTACCTGGATTGGACCTTTCAGTGTCTCAGTTTCCTCATCTACAAAACAAGAATGGTAACGGTACCAACTCTCATTGAGATTATCAATATGTAAAGTGCTTAACAGAATGCTTGATACATAGTAAGTAAACACTACATACATGGCTGTTATTAAGATTCTATAATAGTTCTTGTACAAAGACTAGAATCAGGAATATGTGATGGTTTGTGTATACTTTGCCCTGTCTCAGAATTTAGCAAAGCTTATAAAACAAAATCTAAGGCTAGAAACAATGAATTAAAACTACAGGCAGAAGCCAGGCACTGTGGTGCATACCTGTAATCCCAGCGACTTGGGAGGTGGAGGCAGGATGATCGCAAGTTTGAGACTAGAGGCAGTCTGTGTAATTTAGCAAGACCCTGTCTCAAAAAGTAAAAAAAAAGGGCTGGGGGCGCAGCTCAGTGGTCCAGCACTTGCAAAGCATGCAAGCACAAGGCCCTGGATTCAACCCCCAGTACAGGAAAAAAAAAAGGAAAGAAATTTGATGGGAGGCATCATAAAGAAGAAAGCATAACCAAATAATAACTGACACAAAAAGGATAATTTCTCTTCATGACCTTCACTACAGGTTATTAGCACTAGTACAACTCAGTAAAAGGGATTCTATTAGGAGTCAAAATACAATGCAGTCCAGGTACTCAGCTCTCTATTAATCTGGTTTGATTCACAGGAGAACTTCAGACTATAAGAATAGCATGACCCTGTAGTCTTTTTTTTTTTTCTTTTTTAGAAATTTTTAATGTACATCATAATGTGATTCATTTTGACATGCTTTTCATTGTGACAATTTTCATATATGCAATTTGATAAACATTATTCATATAGTTTACCCCTTACCCTCCTCTATGTTTCCCCCCTCCCCCCCTTCCCATCTAAGTTTCCCATCCAAGTCTTCTCTATCTTTTACTATGTAGTATTCTTCTATATGTCCTTGGGTTCCATTTCTGTTTAAAATAGAAACTTCTCCTGTAGTGGTCTTTGTTTTTATCTTGTTAGAACAATTACATGCGATTTCTAGTCCATTTATATTGACCTCATTCTTATCTTCCCTCCCCCCCTTTTATTTTTATTTTCTTTTTTATTGGAAATTTTTAATGTACATCATAATGTAATTCATTCTGACATGCTTTTCGTTGTGACAATTTTCATATATGCAATTTGATAAGCATTATTCATATAGGTTACCCCTTACCCTCCTCTAT
>VMDO01035107.1:0-16346 GCA_007922755.1 Pedetes capensis | reverse complement strand
GTCATAAATGACATCAAATAAGTGGCAGAACCACACATTTCTGATCTAATGCACCAACTTCTCCTTTTGTACTGTTGTAAAATTTGATTATTGCAAGTTTACCAGTCTCATCAATAGTAAAACCCTTATCACTCAAAGGACATAACATTTTTCTTACATATCACTGAAAAACAGAAAAAAATACAAAGTAACACAAATTGCAAATAACCTACATAATTGGTATCATAGGGTCATATGTGACCCCCACAAAGCGCATACTTGTGCTTAGGTAAGTGCTACAGCAGCACGTCTGACACCTGCTGCAAATCATGATGTACTGAGATGATACAGAACCACACATTTGTGCATCAATTAGGAATTTTTTTTAAATACCAAAATTTAAATTTTGAGATCTATTTTGACCTCACAAAAGCAATTAAAGGTTAAGAAGAGAGTGTATCAAGGGCATCCTCTGGAAAAGGGAGACCTAGGGAAGTGTTCTGCCAGGTTCAACCACCTGGGCACTCAGAGGCTACTGTAGACATGGTCCAGAGAGGTCCAGCTACCACTCAAGCTGGCAGCAAACTTTGGTCTTGTCTATATGGTACTGGTTTTTCAGACATGCAGAATGCAAGAGTTATGGAGTGATGGAAGCTTGCACCAAGGTTCTGTAAAACAGCCTTGGAGGCCAGATAATATGTACCAGACTCAGATTCCCTGCAGGAGCTTTCAGAGAGGGTAAATCACTTGAAGCATTGACAGTGAAGCCTAAGCTGCAGTGGAGACTCCAGAATTTTGGAAATGCCAGGAATATGGAACATCTTTTGAGGAAAGCTGTCAGCACCAAGTGGAAGCAGTCCAGGAGAGATGCTTTGTGGCTCACAAATAGCAAGGCCGTACAAGTGGAGCCTTTCAAGCCAATTAGAGCCCTGATGATGCCATTTTGTGCAAAAGATGACAGACATGGAGTTATAGGATTTGTTTGCCTTGCTGGACTTTGGTCTTGCCTTGGTCTGATCTTTCCTTATTACCCTCCTGTAGGTTCCTTTTGGAATGAGAATGTTTACTTTGTCCCCCTGTATGTTGGAAATATGTAAGTTTCTTTTTAATTTGCAGGAGCTCTCAGCTAAGAACTTCCTTGTGTCTCAGTAGACACTTTGGACTTGGAGTTGTAAACAATGTTGGAACTGTTAAGACTATGGGGACTCTTAAAGTTGGATGAAATGTATTTTGCATTAGAGGTGTTCATAAGCCTTTGAGAAGAAGGGGTGGAGTGTATGGCTTCAATATAAAATGTCTCCCAAGGTTCATGTTTGAATACTTGGTCCCCACTGGGTGATCCTATTTTGGGAGGCTGTGGAACTTTGGGATGTGGAATCTAGTTGGTAGGAGTAGGTCAATGGAGACAGGCCTTTGAAGGTTTTACCCCTGCCTCTGGCTCTAGTCTATTGCTCTCTGCTCCTGATCCACCATGATATGAAGAGCTCTCCTCAACTACAGGCCCTTCTGCAAGATCCTCAGCCATGCTTTCCCTGCTCTGTGGACTGAGATCCTCTGAAACTGTGAGCTAAATTAAATATTTTCTTCCTTAAGTTGTTCTGCAAGATAATTTGTCACAGAGATGGAAAAAGCTAGCTAATACAATAAGCATGATTTAAGGCCTTTCACTTGAAATGAGAAAAGATTAGTAGGCTACTTTCTTATAGCTTCAGTATTCTGTAACTTTCTCTAGGATAAAGTGAAAATGTAAAGCAGTGTCACCTTGTCAAACCAATATTCAAAAGATGGGCATTTAATTGAGTGATATCCCATGAAATGTTTTTAAAAAATCAAATTCACCTTCAGAGTACAAATATATCATTAGATACATTATTAAGAATGTGATGCAAGGTCTAACCAGAATCTCACTAGACACAGGGAAAAATGCCTGTAATCCCAGTGCCTCAGGAGCTAGAGGCAGGAGGATCAAAGATTGGAGAACAGAGGCAGTTTTCATAACTTGTTGTTGTTGTTGTTGTTAGGTGCCATCAAGTTGAGTCCGACTCATAGTGACCCTCATAGGGTTTTCAATGGCCGACTGTTTCGGGATTGCCTTGGGAGTGGGTTGCCACATCCTTCTCCCATTTTGCGGTGCTGGGAATCAAACTCGGGGCCTCAGAGACTGCAGAGCAGCACTCTAACAACTGAGCTATATCTCAGCCCTTTCATAACTTAGCAAGACCCTATTTAACATAGAAAAATAAAGAAGGGGCAGAGGGTGCAGCTCAGCATGCTTGCAGAGTATGTGCAAGGCCTAGATTCAACCCTCTAGTACCGCCAAAAACATCTAAACAGAATCCCATATGAGGAATTCCAAATAGAATTCTAAATCCCATCTTTGGCATACATGATCTTCTAGAATAGAAATCTCTCTAGTTCATTTCCCCTTTTGAGGGTCTTAGTGGCTTCCTCTCATACTTGGAGTATGATATGAACTCCTTCCGTGTCCAGGTAGCCTCTGCCTGTTCTGGTTCTTGTCTGCCTCCTGGATCCTTTCATTACTCTTCATTTAGTTGCAGATGCTTTGCACAGCTCCTTGAACATATATTAAGCTTATTCACACATCGGGGTTCCTTCTTGCTGCTCTGTCTTCCTGCAACATTCGTCCCTTCAAATCCACAGAGCTCTTTCCCCCAGTGCCCTCAAGCCTCTTCTCCAATGTCCCTAACTCTTTACTTGAAACCAACCCCACCCTCACTCTGTCACTATGTTCCTCTTGTTTTTTCTTTGTAGTATAAATTTCTGAAAATTATCTGGCTCATTTATTAGGAGTATTGCTCTCCATCATAATACACAGTTAAAAATGGTAATGGCTTTTCACCACTGTATGCTAAACACCTAGAGTCTAAGAAATGCTTACATATATACCTTGAAAAAATAAATGTTTGGTTAATAAATGAATATATATTTGGTGAGTGTTGTGATGAGAACAGTATTAATTTTAGTGATAATTACATATTTGCATTCAAATATTTTAGCCATTTCTAGGAAGTATATATACTAGACACCTGCAGCCATAGCACTGTGGCATCAGATCCCGTCAGATCTCGGAAGCTAGGCAGGGTCAGGCCTGGTTAGTCCTTGAATGGGAGACCGCCTGGGAACACCAGGTGCTGTAGGCTTGGGAGACAGACCCGGCAACCCACTCCCAAAAATCAATCCACCATTGAAAGCCCTATGAACAGCAGAAAAGCACTGGAAATAGTGTTTCCCCTGTTGTATGTAGGGTCACTATGAGTCACATACCGACTCGACGGCACCTAACAACAACAACAACAACGTATATAATAGACAGGACATTGCAGGGAAATATATCTTAATAGAGGAAAGATATAAAAATATTAGAATCTGTTGTCATCGAAACAGTCTAAATGTATGCACCTTTATTGTTGTAAGATGAAGAGTCCACATGCACAGCTCAGATGCACTGTCCAATGCTTGTTCCACAAAGGAAAGCTTAGCCTTGTCTTAATAGTTGAAAAACATTAATTTATGCAATTCCAGAGACCAATATTTTCCTGAGATCAACATAAGCTTATGACTACAGGTCATGGGGAAGCTCATTTTGTTTCACTTCTAATTGAAATGAGAGAAATATTTTATGTGGGTGTTCTTATCATATAGTTAACAGTCTTTAAAACCACATTTCTTAGAAATAATCAGTTTTATATTTTTCTAAATTCACTCTTTAATTATTGAAAATACATAATTTTACATAAATGCCTTATCTGTCATATTCACCTCTCTTGTGTGCAGAAAGAAAGAAAAAGTGCAAAATACAGGATGCAACTCTATGAATATAAGCAAAAAGGCATAGAGAAAGAAAGAATCAATCCAGGTATACCCCATGGTTGCATGCAACTGTTATTATGTTTCAATTAAAATTCTTACTTTTTTTTTCATTTATTCTCTTCTGTAAAATGTTTAAGCTGATGGAATTATAAGCAAAACTGATCTAATAGCTGCATAATGGATATATCAAATGACTGATTATTCTGTACTCCACTAACATGTATAAATAAATACAAATATCATTTGAAATTATATACATTTTATGACACTTGTGGCTTCTCGGGTAGGAATACTTTATGGAGGTACTTGCTAGTACATTGATGTAACTGTAATTAAATATTTTTAATGGCTGCATAATGTTCCATAGTATGGTATACCTTAAGTCATGGCCACTTCAAAATGGACAACTATTAATTTTTTTTCAACAATATATTCAAAGACATTTCAGTGAATGCTCGACCTTTTTTCATCTATGGGAAAGATTCCAGGGAATGAGTTTGCTAAGTTATGCATATTTTCTTCTATATTAATGAGTGTTCTCAGATATCTTTCCAAAAAAGCTTTAGTTGCATGTATATCTACTGAATTATGAGAATTTTACTTTTATCTGCCTTCCCACAAAGAGCAGAGGTTACTGATTATTTAATTATTGACAGTTTGATAAGTGTAAAGTGATGTTCATTTCACTTTAATTTACATTTCCCTGACTGCTAATGAATTTGAATACGTTTGGAAGACTGTTTAGATTTACTTTTTTTTATAATTAGCCTGTCCATATCCATTGACCATAATTTTTTCTGCTGAGTTGTTTTTATATTAGTATTAGTAGGACATCTTGGAAATTATTATATTGATCTGTTGTCATCTGTATTTAATAGTTGCATAATGAATTTAGCCAAAGACTTATGAGTCTGTACTGCACCAACGTTTATGAATAAAATAAAAAGGTACATACTAAACATTTCTGACCTTATAAACAAATGGAAGAGCCCCATTTATCCCAGAGCATCTCCCTTTGGGTTTAGAGTCCTGGACATAACACAACAAACATGGATAAGGAAACCTGAATGGTGTGACGAGGAAGGTAGAATGCGTAGAGAAACAACAGGAGACAACATGGCAGTGACTTTCGTGGGTTTTTTCCTCCCATGGGTCTTAGAAAGGACAGTGCAAACTGGGTGCTGTGGCGCACGCCTGTAATCCCAGTGACTCAGGAGGCAGAGGCAGGAGGATCGCAAGTTCAAGACCAGAGGCACTTTTCATAATTTAGCGAGACCCTGTCTCAAAAACTAAAAAACATGGACTGGGGGGGGGGGCGGTGGCAGCTCAGTGGCACAGCACTTGCAAAGCATGCAAGGACCCTAGGTTCAACCCCCAGCACCTCAAAAAAAAAAAAAAGGACAAAAACAAAAGAAAACTTCCAAGACAAACTTGTTAAACTTGTTTCCCCTAGCCCCAAAGAAAAACAAACACAAACAGGCAAAAAACCCAAACAAATAAAACAAAAACAGGAAATGACTGACCTAACAACAGAAAACCTTTTGCCCTACTTGCCTGACTCCAGCAAAATACAAACAAGCATATGGCAACAACTCCCTCTCCATCCCTTCCATACCTTGGTTGTATCTGGAAGGACTGGAGATTCAGTCTCCCCTCGCCTGCTTGGCTGAAGCTCATTATTCTTCCCTGACCCTACATTAAGACACTATTAATGTACTTAGTGCTGCTGAACTGTACACTTCACAATGGCAAAACATTTTAGGTTTATGTTATATATGTTGTTGTTCTTAGGTGCTGTCAAGTCTGACTCATAGCAACCCTATGTACAACAGAAGGAAACTCTACCCTACACTGTGCCATGCCCAGGGTCTTTTTATGTTTGAGCACATTGTTGCAGTCACTGTGTTTCTTTTCATTTTGAGTCATGCCACATGCAGCAAATGGAGGTCCCAGGGACTTTACTCCATTCCCCTCATTCAGGTTGACTCTGCTTTGAGGTGGCAACTCTTCCCCAGGCCTTTCTTGAATGCCTTCCAGCCTGGGGGGCTCATTCTCTGGCATTCTATTTGACAGTGCTTCTTGGCTATTCATAGAGTTTTCAATGGCTAATTGGTTTGGAAATGGGCTGTTAAGTCCTTCTCCCGAATCTTTCTTAGTCTGGAAGCTCATCTGAAGCCTGTCCACCATGGGTGGCCCTACTGGTATCTGAAAAACCAGTGGCATAGCTTTCAGCATCACAGCAACATGGAATCCATCACAGCGTGACAAGTTGACAGACATGTAGAGGATGTTATAAATATTTTATACTTTTGAAATCTTATATGTGAATTATATTATTTGAATTTGTATTTGAATTAGTAAATGTATTGATGTGGTCTGGCCAGACAGATTCAATGTTTGTGATGGGTGCAGTGAAGAAAGATAGCTATAGATTTTGATATGCATAAGATCATCCAAGGATTATAGATAGACTGAATGATTGTAGCATTATTCAGTTAAACTGTTATCAAAATTTTTTTCTTTCTCTCTCTTTTTTTTTTTTTTTTGGCAGTACTAGGGGTTGAACCTAGGGCGTCGTGTTTGCATGCTTTGCAAGTGCTGGACCACTGAGCTGCACCTGCAGCCCATTTATTTAATTTTTTGAGACAGAGTCTTACCAAATTACACAGGCTGCCTCTGGTCTCGAACTTGTGATCCTCCTGCCTCCACCTACCGAGTTGCTGGGAATACAGGCATGTGCCACCATGCCTGGCATTATTTTATCTGTTTTAAAAATTAGAAAAAAACTCTTAATGTGAAATAGGGCAATATAGTATATAATTGAGGTTATATGATACTCTGGAACAGGCAAAATTATGGAGTCAGTACAAACATCAGTGGTTGCTGGAGGTTCCAGGGAGGGAGGCAGGGAAGAATGAAAAGGAGGGTAAAACTATACTGTGTGATACTGTAAGGGCAGATACATGACATTATATATTTGTCAATACATATAGATTTCATAACACAAAAAGTGAACCCTAAGGAAACTGGAATTTTAGTTAATAGTAATATACCAACATTGGCTGATAAACTGTAACAAAAGTACTACATTACAAGTGTAAATAATAGGGGAAACTGTGAGGAGAGTAGTGGTGTACAGGAACTCTAATCCCTGTCAATTTTCTGGCAAACTTAACAATATTCTAAAAAATAACGCTTATTGAGCCAGGCACAGTGATGCACACCTGTAATCCTGGCAACTTGGGAGGCAGAAGAAGGAGGATTGCAAGATGGAGACCAGAGGCAGGCTGCATAATTTAGCAAGATCCTATCTCAAAAAGCAAAAAAAAAAAAAAAAAAAAAAAAAAGGGCTGGAGGTGCAGCTCAGTGTTCCAGCACTTGCAAAGCATACAAGTGCAAGGCCCTGGGTTCAACCCCCAGTACTGTAAAAAATAAAATACAAAACAATAAAAAGATAAAGCTTATTAATTAAAAATATGCAAACTATTTGACAAGTCCCTTTTTCCAAAGAGGACATCCACATCACAAGAAACACACAAAATGATGCTCAAAATAGTGTCAGTAGGGAAATACAAAGTTAACCACAATCAGATTCTACTGCAAAGCCACTAGAATTGTTAAGAATCAAAAACTGAAAATCCCAAGTATAGGGGAGGATGTGAAGTGAAAGAAACCCTCATTCATTGCTGGTTGTAATGAAAAATATATATTGTTGTTGTTGTTGTTAGGTGCCGTCGAGTCGGTATCCGACTCATAGCAACCCTACATACAACAGTTAAAACACTATTGTCAGTGCTTCTCTGCTGTTCATAGTGTTTTCAATGGCTGATTGTTTTTTGGGAGTGGGTTGCCCGGTCCTTCTCCCAAGTTCCCAGGCGGTCTCCCATCCAAGTATTAACCAGGCCCAACCCTGCTTAGCTCCTGAGATCTGACGGGATCTGACACCACAGTGCTACGGATACAAGCGAAAAATATATAGCTGCTTTAAATAACAGTGTTGTACGATCTTACTTGTTTGACATTCTGGGAAAAGTAAAAAAAAAAAAAAAAAAAAAAAAAAAAAAAAAAAAAAAAAAAAAAAAAAAGAAGAAAGAAGAAAAAAAAAAACATGGGAAAAGAAAATAGATCACAGATGCTAGGGACTTCCATGAGGGGGCAGTTCACTCCAAAGGGGATGCCCAGGGGCATCTACTGAAATTATTGTATGAACAAGCAAGACTTGGGGCATGTTGTTTCCCAGCTTCCACCTCAGGAGTCCTGAGGAGCTGCAGATTTGGCAAAGGGTATACCCTCTGGTCAGCAGTGAGTGGTCCAGCATGTTGAATCAACATGAAGACACCATCAACTTGAAGACACCTAGACACCTGAATTTCTGAGAGAACCCTTCACAACAGACAGGGCTCTAGCTCCAACCTACCCTGCATTTAGCCCTAGTGCACCCAGGCAAGGCTGGCTGGATGTACCCTTCCAGTCCTTCATTTTGGGAGTCTGAGAAAAGCACACCTTTATCTCCCAGTGTCTAACTGAGATCAGCAAAGGGAGGAATTGTAATTCCAACCGTGCCTCAAAGGTTGGACTCAGGCCACTGCGGTGGCGCACGCCTGTAATCCCAATGGCTCCGGAGGCAGAGGCAGGAGGATCGCAAGTTTGAGACCAGAGGCAGTCTGCGTAACTTAGTGAGATCCTGTCTCAAAAAAAAAAAAAAAGGGGGGGCTGGGGGCACAGCTCAGCGGTCTAGCACTTGCAAAGCATGCAGGCACGAGGCCCTGGGTTCAACCCCCAGTACTCAAAAAAAAAAAAAAAAGGTAGGACTCGAGAACATCTGAGGAGACCTCTCACTACACAAGTAGCAGCCACCCCTCTATCCTGCCCCTGCATTCAGCCCTTGGATGCTCCAGGCCAGGATGTCAAGAGGACGTCGCCATTGGTCTCATGGAGATGGAAACTCTTAGCCTGAGGGATTCACAATTGGTTCATCAACAGAGGAGCTCAAGACCTGAAAGGGTAAGTATAAATGTCCTGAAGAGAATTGAGACTGTAGAGCTCAGCTCGATCCTGTTTTCAGCCTAGGAGGCTGAGGCACAGTGAGCTCAGAGTGTTAATGGTAATTTTCCCTGTCTTCCATCTGAGATCTGTCAGGGCAGGGAGGATCTTATTTTGTTGGGGCCAGGATCAGTTAACAAAGGAAAATAGCCCCAGGCCCTGGCAGATATCAAGGTGAGGATTATGAGGGAGGATTTAGGGGACCTGTCACTGTATTTAGAGTTGTCAGGACTTCTCTTTCTTTACTGCCAGCTGTGGGAGACCCCAGTCAAGGAAACCCAGTGTGGTATATGACGACTTCCAACTTCAGAGCCTGACACTGGTGATATACTGACGGATGTGGCCTCAAATCAGCAGAAGGAGGAGTCCCAAGCCCAGCTGAGCATCCAAAGGAAAATCTTGATAGAGAAATGAAGGGACTTCCTGGCCTTCACTGAGGGAACTTCCAGAAACAGACCCTTGTTCTCAGAGCTGGATGTTTCTAGGAAGGACTTTTAATCAGAAGCGCACACTTTTACACACCTTCTTTAAGATCTCAGGGAAACTGGGCATGGTAACTCATGCCTATGATCCCAGTGACTCCAGAGGCGAAGGCAGACGGATTACAAATTCAGGATCAGAAGCAGTCTGCATAATTTAGCGAGACCCTGTCTCAAAAGAATAAAACAATGGGCTGGGGGCACAGCTCAGTGGTCTAGCACTTGCAAAGCATGCAGTCGAGAGGCCCAGGGTTCAACCCCCAGCACCGCAAAAACAAAAACAAAAAACAGGGAAATAGGAATCTTCGTCTGAGGGTTCCATCTACCCTGGAAAACAGAAGCTATGCTTATAGGTCACATCCTGAGGTTCCCTCAACACCTGTAAATAGGGACTCTGGGAACTGGGTGTGAGGGCTTTGGTCTGAAGTAAGGTCACATAGCAGAAGTTCAGAGACAGCCAGGAGTCAAGGGGAGGTGCATACCTGGAATGTACAGCATGAATTTTACTCTTCCAAATCCGAGGGGACCCCACAGCAACCAACCCATGCACCCTACTCTCAATCTTTGAACCTAGAGATCACCAGCTGCCTGCACCCTGGGGAGCTTTCTCATCACTGGCTGCCAGTTCCTATGAGACGGGCCGTTCAGAAGGAGACGATAACTTTGAAGCCCTCGAATGTCACCTGAAGAGAAGCCCTGTGAAGTGGGCTTTTGGCAGAGCCATCCTGAGTGAGGATCTTGGCTGAGGCCACTCACACTGTCTCTCCCAGGCCTGTGAGGTCTCCTCACCCCCACTCCTGCCCACACTCCTGCCTGCCACCTCCAGTAATAGTCTATCATGCCTCACTACTGAAAGTGTCTGTGCCCCACCCTTGAGCAAGACTTCTCGGACCCATTCAAGAGACAGGATAAGGTGGTCACACATTTTCCCATAACTGAGGAGCAGGGAGAGGTGGACCAATCATTTTATCTTGCAGAGCTCTCTAAAGGCCCTGTCTCTAATTACGGGAACAGTGCATGGTAAGAAAGATCCACACTTCCACAGAGGGATGCGAACAGCACAATGCAACCCAAAAAGAAAACAATTCACTGCATCAATGTTTGTTGTTGTGGGGGCTATCCAGTTGGGTCCAACTCCTAGTAGCCCTATGTACAACAGAATGAAACTCCCCAACACTGCCATGCCCGGTACTGTCAGTGCTTCTGTGGTACTCATCGGGTTTTCAAGGCCTGACTGTTTCCCGGGTGAGCTGCCTCGTCCTTCTCTCTCCTTTGTCTTAGTCTGGAAGCTCAGGTGAAACCTGTCCACCATGGGTGGCCCTGCTGGTATCTGAAATACTGGTGGCAAGCTTCTAGCATCACAACAACACAAAGCCCCCACAGCACCAAAAGGTGACAGACATGTGGGTACCACATCAATACAAAAGAAAAAAAAAACCTTCAAAGAAATTCAACATTATCTCATGGTAGATCTTTTAGAACACTAAGATTACAAGATTAGGAGAACTTTTTCTTTTTCTTTTTCTTTATTTTTTTTTTTTTCAGCACTCAGGGTTGAACCCAGGGCCTCAGACTTGCATGCTTGGAAAGTACTGTACCACTGAGCTGCACCCCCAGCCCATTTTTTTACTTTTTGAGAAAGGGTCTCACTAAATTACACTGACTGCCTCTGGTCTCCAATTTGCGATCCTCCAGGTGTGTGCCACCAGGCCAGTGAGACTTTTTATTTCTTTTTTTTTTTTTTTTTTTTTTTTTTTTTTTTGCGGTACTGGGGGTTGAGCCCAAGCCCTCGCGCCTGCATACTCTGCAAGTGCTGGACCACTGAGCTGCACCTCCAGCCCATTTTTTTTGACTTTTTGAGACAGGGTCTCGCTAAATTATGCAGACTGCCTCTGGCCTCGAACTTGCGATCCTCCTGCCTCCGCCTCCCGAGCAGCTGGGATTACAGGCGTGTGCCACCGCGCCGGCTGACACTTTTAATTTCTTCACATCTACAACAAACAGCTAAACGTGAAATGTTAGAAACATAACCATTATTTGTGTGCATGTGTCTCCAGCGTTTTGTCATTTTCATTGTAAAGGGCCTGCAGTATCTTGGTAAAATTTACTCCTTGGTATTTTATTTTTTGTAGCTATTGTGAGTGGAAAAGCTCTTGTGATTTCTTTCCCATAAAGATTATTACTGGTGTACAAGTACTCCTGATTTTTGTATTTGTACTTTGTGTCCTGCTGAATTTGCTTATCATTTCTTTTGGTGGAGTCTTTAGTATAGGCTCCAGGCAGGTTTCCTGGGTGTAATGTACCCCGACTTCTATCTTGGGAGTCTGAGGGAGGTGCCGCTTCATCTGAAGGGTCAGCATAGGATGGAGTCCCTGTCCCTGCCAGGCATGAGGTGAGGAACAAGAAAGAGGACCAAAAGGTCTTCTTACTTCAGAGAGAATACCACCCCTGCTGTGCCATCAACCCTGGGGAGACTGACGTTCTCTGAATGTGCTGGTTCCCAACTTCCATCTAGGGACACTGAGGAATGTGGCTTTAGATCAGCAGAGGGAGGTTCCTTAGGTCTGGACAATCATAAATGGGAGGACTGGAGAAAGACATAGGAACTCCTCCAAGCACCCTAAAAAGAACCCATCCATGCCTTGACTTGGTTGTCAGCACTGGAGAATTTCAGTCCCCGAATGTGCTGACTTCCGACTTCCATTAGGGGACCCTGAGGGATGTGCTTTCAGATAAGCAGAAGGAGGAGTCCTAAGCCTGGCCAATTATCAGGAGGAAGACTGCCGGAAGTAGTAGGAGCCCCGCCCACCACTGATAAAAGGGGCGGTAGACCCCCATGCTTGGGCAGTTGTCCCTGGGAGGCCCCAAGAAGTTTCTCCTGCTGTGCAGTTTCCGAGGTCCATCTCTGGAGTCTGAGGAGGGTAAGGCTTTGTAATGGGGATGAGCTGGGATCATCAGAGTGAAGGTCCTAGGCCGACCCAGCCATCACAAGGAGGAACCTGGGAAAAAAATGGGAACCTGACCCCTCACCCCGATATGTAGAAGATGCTCTTCTGGAGCTTTTATCTCTGGGAGGCTCCAGGCGGGGTGGCTGCTCAAAAAGCCTAGGTAGGAGAGCCTTTGTGGGCAGCTTTGTGTGCTGCCCTTGGGTCAGCAGTGATCATGGAAAGGTCTCTGGAGGAGGATTTGGAGTCTGCCCCTCCCCCACATATAAGGGACTCCCGCCGGGCACTGCGCCTGCAGGTGTTTCTGGAAGGTTCCAGACGGAGTGTTGCCTGCGAGCTCAGAAGGCTGAGGAAGGGGAAGTTTCCTGAGGGAACTGCACTGGGGTCAGCAGTGATCACCCGGAGGTACTTGGGGGAAGATTGGGAGCCTACCCCTCCCCCACATATAGGGGGCGCTTTTCGCGGCTTCCGCTGCGTCTGTCCCCAGGAAGCTGCAGGCGAGGTGGCGGTTGTGCTCTGGAGGAAAAGGGAGGTGAGGATTCGTGAGGGGGCTGCCCTGCCCTGGGGTTACTGGAGGGAGGGTCCTGGGCCTGAAAAGTCAGTGCCTAGAGAAAACCCCAGGGAGTTTTAATTGGGAGCTTGCCCCTCACCCCACTTATTGGGGGCGCTCAACTGCGCAGCCCCTGGCCTTATCCCTGGGAGGCTCCATGAAAGATGGCGGCTGTGCCCCGGGTGCCAGGGGAGGGAGGCTTTTGTGAGGCTGTACAAGAGTCTGTAGAAAGAGGGTCCCAGAGCTGGTTAATCCTTGCTGCAAAGGCCTGAGGGGAGGATTGAGACCCTGTCCCTCCCCCACATATCGGAAATGCTCTTCCTGAGCTTTTTTGTTTGTGAGGCTCCAGGCGTATTAGCAGCTGTGCTCAGGAGGCCGAGAGAGGAGAGGCTTCCCTGGAGGAGGCTGCCCTGAGGTCAGCAGTGATCACCAGGAGGTCACTCGGGAAAGATTTGGGGCCTGCCCCTCTCTCAAATACATGGGGCTCACTCTTGAGGCACTGCTCCTGCAGGCGTCTCTGGGAGGGTCCAGACGGGCTGGCATCTGTACTCAGAAGGCCTAAGGAGGGGAAGCTTCCTGAGGCAACTGCACTGCGGTGACGCTTGGAACCTGCCCCTCCCCCACAGGTAAGGCGCGCTCGTCCCATCTATCCCTGCAACTGTGTCCAAAAGGCTCCAGGCAGGGTGGCGGCTGTGCTCCAGAGGCTTAGACACGTGAGGCTTCCTGAGTGGCTGCTCTGGGTCAGCAAAGGGAAGGTCCGAGGCCTGGCTAGTCATTTCTGGGAGGACCCCAGGGGAGGTTTGGGTGCCGGCCCCTCCTCCACATATAAGAGGTGCTCTTCCTGAGCTTTTTTCTCTGGGAGGCTCCAGGTATGGTGACAGCTATTCTCAGGACGCCAAAGGAGGTGAGACTTGTGGGCTTCCATGGGGTCACGCGAGGGAGGGTCCTTGGCCTGGCCAGTCGTTGCCTGGAGGAACCAAGGGGAAATTGGGAGCTTGCCTCTCCTCCTACTTGGGGCTCAACTCAGCTGCTCTTGTCCTTGTCTGTCCCGGGGAAATTCCAGGTGAGATGGTGCCTGGGCCTGGACTCCAGATGCTTTCTGAGGCTACACTGGAGTCAGCAAAGGGAGGATCTCAGGACTGGCCTGTCAGTGCCAAGAGAAACATGAGGGAAAATGGGGAGCCTACCCCTCCCCCATATGTACTGGCTGCTTCTCCGGAGCTTTTTTCTCTGAGCAGCTCCAGTGGGGTGGCTGCTGTACTCAGAAGGCTGAGGGAGGGGAAGCTTCCTGAGGGTCTGCACCGAGGTCAGCAGTGATCCAAGGGAGGACCCTGGGGGAGTATTCAGAGCCTGCCCCTCCACCACATATAGGGGACGCTAGTCCCCACTGCCCCTGCATCTGTTCCCAGGAGGCTCCAGGCAGGGTGGTGGCTGTGCTAGGGAGGCCCAGGGAGGTCAATCTTCCTGAGGGGGCTGCCTGGGATCAGCAGAGGGAGACAGACGGGACAGGCTTGTCAGGCTTACACATGGAGAGAACTCAGGGATGAGGGGGCCTCCCAAGCCAGATAGCGGGAGTCCCAGAGAAACCACCCCTATTGTCAGTCCTGAGAAGCACCAGGCTTGGGCACAGCTGCCCTCATTCGTCCATCTTGTTTTTCTTCTGGTGGGTCAAGGACATGGGGACCTGGGCCTGAGGAAAGCACCCTCGGGTGAGCAGAAAGGAGGCTGTGCAGGACCTGTCAGGAAGAAATAGGAATACTCTGAGGACAGCTAGTGGGACCTCCTAGCAAAGACCAGAGAGGCCCAGGAAAAGCCCACTGTGCCTTCAGTGTCAACATTGGGAGGGAATGGGCTTTGGTAGCCAGATGCAGGGCTCGATCACTTCCCCCAGGAGTGGATGGAGGTGGTTCCATGGAAGGGAGGCCTTGGTCTCGGAGAGCAATACAGACCTCTTGAGGGAGGCCACAGGGTCCAGCCCCGGCCCTATGGAGAACAGATGCGGTCTGGCCTCTGCTGGCAGCCCTAGGAGACCCTGGACAGAGGTCCAGCAGATGCCCTTTCTTCACCTTTGTCTGGAGGCTCTCAGGGAGTGAACGCCATGTGTCTGAGATGGCAACGAGAGTTTGACAGGGGGAATCTAAGGTCCTACCAGGGTATTTCTCTTTTTTTTTTAAATTTTGATCATATGTTTTATTTAACCCAATATATTTTAAAACATTATCTTTGCAATATATAATCAGTATAAAATATTTTACATTCTTTTTGTACAATGTCTTTAAAACCTAATGTGTATTTTACACTTATAGCCCATACATTTGGACATTTAAGTTTTTGTTGGAAGAATTTGATCTGTATTTAGACATCAGAGTTTATAGTTTGACAAAGTAGATTCACATGCCCAAGTTGTTCCATGCACACGTAAATGTTTTCTAACAATTGAATATCAGTTTATAAGTTGAAATAAAAATAGAAAGAATTTAAAATTTATTTTCTTGGTCACTCTAGCCACATTTCAAGTGCTCAGTAGCAACATGTGGCTAGTGGCTGCCACATTGCATAGTGCAACCCTAAAATGCTCTCCTCCCTAGGGTTGCCTTCGACATTGATTTTAAAATGTGCATAGATTTTGGTCCTATTTCTCATTTAGAATAATGAGAAAGTATGCATAATTAATATTAACTATTTCCCTATTTCTTGATCGGTCCTGGATTCTTTTTTTCTACCCAACATCCCTTTCTTTCCAAGACATGCTTATTCATTTCATTCATCCAGAGCCTTAATATATTTTGTGTAACTGTATCAGTTCAGTATAATGGGAATAGTTCAGGGCCATCATCCTTTCTTGAATCTAACTTTAATTTAATGTTATTGTTGTTAGATGCCCTTGAGTCGGGCCTGATCCATAGCGACCCTTTGTACAATGGAACAAAACACTCCTCAACTCTGTGCCAAGCACATGATCTTTTTTATGTTTAAGCCCCTTGTCGCAGCCATGGCGTCAATCCATCTAGTTGAATGTCTTCCTTTTTCTTGTTGACTGACCATTCTCTCAAACATGATGTCCTTTTCCAGGGATTGGTCTCTCCTGATAACATGTCCAAAATATGTAAGATGCAGTCTAGCCATCCTTGCTTTCAAGGAGTACTATAATTCTATTTTAATGTATTACACAAACTCTGATCACTTTTATTTTAATCATGTGCAGCCTTTTGTCATCTACAAACACTTTGTATTTTCAGAATGCTATCATATTATCTTGTCTGGTTGTAGTAACAGTGTAGGTAAGTGGGAGATCTGATATTAATTCTATTTTATATATAAGGAATTATCAACCAGGAAGTTTATATATTTGCCCAAGTCATGTAGATAGTGATAAAACCAAATTAGAACTCAACATTTCTTAACCGTTGTTATATTTCTTATGTGCCTTTTCCACTACACTATGGCACAATACCCTTTAGAAAAGGATTTCAGAGAATGTCAGAGCCCATCTCTTATTTGTCTCATTCAGTCTTAAAT
>VMDO01035106.1:0-16379 GCA_007922755.1 Pedetes capensis | reverse complement strand
AGCCCCACGTGGGGACAAATGGCCAAAGCAGGCAGGAGAGCCGACATTGGCTCCGAAATCCTTAAAGCAATATGGGATGTCGTGAGGGACTGGGGACCCAGGCACCTGGACCCCAGGACTCGCAGCTGTGTGAGCCCATCCCCCACACGCTGCCCGCCCTCCTGCATCTCTATGTACTGGGTCCTACATGGACTGGTCCCGTGTCCCACCCTCCCCCTGTCTCTCCTGGAGACACGGATGGAGATGACCCGCCTCCCCCATGCAGACCAGAGCCCACGCACCCCACCCAACAGACACCCCCAGGCCCACCACAGCAACGTGCGTCCTTCTGGAAGCCACTGCACGGATTGGAAGAGGCAGCTCCACCATCCACATGGATTCGATGTGTTAGCGCAGGGAACCTGAGAAGGGAGGAGCTATGAACCCTCCAGAGGAGCGCAACAGACTTGCAGTAGAGGCTCCAAAGGAGAAGAAGTGTATGACGTGGCAGGAAAAGAAGTCAAGATAATTACCTCAAGGAAACTTAGTGAAATAAAGACGATACAGACGAACAAGCCAACGGAGTCAGGAAAAGAATTCAGGATCTGAATGAGAAATTCAAGAGACAACTATCATAAAAAAAGAATCAAAGAGAAATCTTGGAGCTGAAGAACTCCGTGAATGGAAAGTTGCAACTGAGTGCTTCCATGGCATAGTAGATAAAGCAGAAGCAAGAATTTCTGGCTGGGTGCTTTGGTACATGTCTGTAATCACAGCTGCTTAGGATGATGAGGCCAGAGGATCGCAAGTTTGATGCCACATCAGCCTGTACAACTTAGTGAGACCTTGTCTCAAAATAAAATAGTGGGGCACGGGGCAGAAGTGCAGCTCAGTGGCAGAGCACTTGCCTTGCATATGCAAGGCTCTGGGTTCAATCATCCAGTGCTAAAACCAAAAAACATACAACAACAACAACAAAAATAACATTTAAAAAAGAATTTCTGAACTTGAAAGCAAGTCTTTTGAAATAACATGGAAGGAAAAAAGGAGGAAGAGGAGAAGGAGGATGAGGAGCAGGAAGATTGAGGAAGGCTGTGGACCTGTGGGACACCGTTAAGTGAACAGATATGCACATGGGAATTCCAGAAGGAGAAGTCATAGAGACAGTCACAGTAATCATATTTAATGAGATAATAGCTGAAGACTATAGCTGTACCACCCTGGAGTCCAATCCCATCTGATCTCAGAAGCTAAGCAGGGTGGGGCCTGGTTAGTGATGGGTGGGAGACTATCTGGGAAAACTGGGCACTGTAGGCTTGGGGGAAGGAATCAGCAGCCTACTCCTGAATCAATCAGCCACCGAAAACCCTATGAATAGCAGAGAAGTACTGCCACACAATGTCAGAGTAATGTTTCATTATGTTATACACAGAGTCACAGTGAGTTGGATCTGACTTGATGAAACCTAGCAGCAACAAATAGCTGAAGACTTCCCAAGTGTTGGGAAAAATAAAGACATCCAGACACAGGAAGTTCAAAGGTTCCCAAATGGACTCAACCCAAAAAGATGTTCCCCAACGCATACTATAATCACACTATGAAAAGTCAAAGCAGACAATTCTAAAAGTGCCAAGAGGATAGTGTCACATCACATATAAGGAAACTCACATGAGACTCCCAGGAAACTTCTCAGTTTAAACTTGCAGGCCAGGTCTTAATAGGATGGCATATTCAAAGTGCTGAAGGGAAAAAAACTGCCAATCAAGAATTTTATACCCAACTAAGTTGTCCTTCCAAAATAGAGGGCAAATAAAGTCTTTTTCAGACAAGCATACCTGAGGGACTTTATCACCACCACACCAGCCTTACAGGAACTGTTTAAGGGAATTCCATAGCTGAAAGCCTAAAGATAATCATTATTATCATTAAAAACATATGAAAGTATAAAACTTACTTAGTCTTTATTTATAATCAAACTCATAATACTCCAATATTGTAATGATGCAATGAAAATCTCTCAAAGCCCTGGAATGAAGACTAACTGTAACTCCAGCTACAATTAATTATGAAGAAATACACAATATATAGATATGTAAATTGAGGTGACAGAAAATATAAATTGTGAAGGGGGAGATAAAATTCTAGAGCATTTTTATGTGATCAAAGTTAAGTTATCAGCTTAAAATTGTGATAACCACAAGTTTCTGTATGTTGGCACCAAAGTAACCAAAAAGAAAAGCAACAAGTACACAAACTAGGAAGACAAAGGAATACAAGCCTTAGCACTGTGGAAAACCATCAGACCCCAAAAGTAAACAAGAGAGGAAGAAATAACAAAAGACCTACAGAGCAAGAGGAAGCAACAAGAGGGAGGGAGCAGATCCGTACTGATCAATCTTAACCTTGAAAGTAAGTGGTTAAATGCTCCAATCAGAAGATACAGAGTGGCCGAATGATTAATGAAAGCAAGAGCCAACTGTCTATAGAAGACTCACTTCACCTGTCAAGACTCAAGGGAAAGCATGGACGTATTCTGTACAAACAGAAAGCCAAAGCAAGCAGGAACAGCTGTCTTTATAACAAATAAAATAGACTTTAAGCCACAACTGTAAAATTAGGGGGAAAAGGTCATTATATAATGATAAGGGGGCAGGGATTTAGCTCAGTTGGTAGAGCGCTGCTCTGCAGTCTCTGAAGTCCCACGTTTGATTCCCAGGACCACAAAAATGGGAGAAGGATGTGGCAACCCACTCCCAAGGCAATCCCAAAACAATCTGCCATTGAAAGCCCTATGAGGGTCACTATGAATCGGACACAACTCAACGGCACCTAATAACAACAACATAATGATAAAGGGATCAATTCAGCAAATACGTATGCATCTAACACCAGAGGCCCCCAAATATATAAGGCATAAACTATTAGAACTAAAAGGAGAGATAAGTGCAGTGCGATCAGAAGGGGCTGCAACAATACTCCACTCTTAGCAATGGCCGATCATCCAAATGGAAAATCAGCAAATGTCAGGTTTAAACCGCATTCTCAACCAAGTAGACCCAACGGTCTTTTCCAAAGCCTTCTATCCAACACCTGTGGAGTGCACATTCTTCCCAGAGCACGTAGAACATTAGCCAGGATACAGCCTGTTAGGCGTCAACACAAGGTTCCAAAACTTAACAAGATGGCGGTCGTATCAACCACACCCTCTTTCTGCTCTGCCCTCCCCTTGCCGAATGTGCCAGCCAAACCCACTCACCCCACATCTACCTGCTGCACCCTTCGCTGCAGAGCTTGTGATTCCAGGAAGAGGCTGTCTACACCTGCTTTGTGGTGGGAGGTGACCTACAGGAGGCCCACCTGTCCTGGAAGGTGGCCAGGGTACCTTTTACCCATGGGGTGACGGAAGGGCCACCAGGGCAGCTCGTCAATGGCTCCCAGAGCAGGAGCAGCCACCTGGCCCTGCCCAGGCCCACGTGGGACAAGGGCAGGAATGTCACCTGCACACTGAGCCAGCCCAGAGCCACATCCCCCACGGTGCCAACGGCACTGAGGGAACATGGTGAGAACCCCAGGTGGGAGACCAGCAGCCCAGGGCCCCACCCCACACAACCCAGGGGTACCCAGGGCCCCCCTCCACCTCCAGCCCACGTCAGCTGCCACCCCAGCAGGACCCAGGCCAGCACCACAGCCAGATGAGAAGGGACTACCCACTGCCCTCTCAGGCCACTGGCTGCTCTCTCCATTGCTCCAGGCCAAGCACAATAAGCTTTCCCTGTCTCCTCCTGCAGGGGCCAAAGCGCCCAGCAGCCCCTCTGTCAGCCTTCTGACCTTGCCCAGCCCTCCGGAGATGACCTGGTGGCTCCTGTGTGAGGTGTCGGACTTCTCACCCCCAGATGTCCTCCTCATGTGGCTGGAGGGGCAGAGCCAGGTGGACCCCTCCTGGTTTGCTGCCACCACCCCCGCCCCCCAGCCTGGGAGTAACACGTTCCGGACCTGGAGTGTCCTACGCATCCCGGCCACCCCTAACCCTTCACCGGCCACTTACACTTGTGTGGTGGAGCACAAGGCCTCGAGGATCAGGCTCAACAGCAGCAAGAGCCTGGGCGCCGGTGGTAAGTCGCAGCCGGGCAGAGCGCACAGGGCAGCTGGGGGGTTAGGGTGGGGGTGCTGGGCTGTAGGGTCAGCCTGGGCTCCAAGCACCTGGCCCTCCCCAGCAGCCTGCTCTGCATCCCACGTGAGCACAGGCTTCCCAAACTCACAGGCTCTGTGTCCTGGTGCCTGTCCCGCACTGACTTTCCTCCCTGAACACAACACCGCCTGCTGTCCTGGGCTGGCCAGCAAGGCGTGTGAGGTGGGTGTCACCCTGCACAGCCCTCAGAGAGGGCCTTGCTGGCCAAGGTGTCCCTGTGGCTGGGGTGAGCATAGGCTTGGTCCCTCCAGACTGCTGCCCTCCCCAGAGGTGTCTGAGGTCCAGAACAATGGTCAGCACCTTGGGAAACCATCAGGGTCTCCAGAGACCTCCCAGGCATAGGGAACTGGGCTCTGTGGTGGGCAGCAATTCAGACCTGTGTGTGCCAGTCAGGCCCTGACCACATATACCCCAGAGGACCAGAGAAGAGGCCCTGTGTGTGACAGACAGGCACCATGACTGGATTCCAGCGAGAGTGACAGGCACCGTGACTGAATCCCCATGTGAGAAGAAATGGTGGCTATTTGCCTCAGCCTAGGGCTGGGATTTAGCTCAGTTGGTAGAGCGCTGCGCTGCAGTCTCTGAGGTCCCGAGTTCAATTCCCAGCACCGCAAAAATGGGAGAAGGACCTGGCAATCCACTCCCAAGGCAATCCCAAAACAGTCTGCCATTGAAAACCCTATGAGGGTCGCTATGAGTCGGATGCCGACTCGACGGCACCTAACAACAACAACATGCACGTGGACAGAGGAATGGGCCATCAGTAAGAAATCAAGAAATCAGCCAAGTTTTCAACGAACACATGGGCTGCCAAGAGGATGGGAAAAGAGAAGAGCCCACAAATCCCAAACTAACCCCCACCCGCCAATTCTCCCACACAGGAATCTGCTGAGCAAGGTGGTGATACAGCTGGGAGCAGAGGTGGGAAGCAGCCAATTTCACTCCTGCACAGGCCCCAAAGCCCCACTGGCCAGAGGGGACTGAAATTTAGTGCCAGAGGCGAACTGTTTCCCCCAGTCCCAACCCAGCTCAGCTTCCGATTAGAATGAAAAGGCTCTCCCGTGAGAGAGGGGAGGGTGTGCCCACTCTATGGAAATTGAACAGCTGTATTCCTCTCCAGGTCCTACCAATCATTTGTGCACAATGTCCAGCATATAGTCAACAATTACAAGATACACAATGAAGCAGAGAAACATCAAAATAAAAACAGTAAATAGAATCAGACCCACAGTGGATCTAGATGTTGGGCCTGAAAACAATTCTTAGCCTGTCATCCCAGCTAAAACTCTTCATGGCTCCCTTTGCAGTAAGGAGAAACCCCAGGGTACTGAGGGTATAAATGGAACAGAACCTCTCTTGCTTACAAGTCTTCTAAAGGTGTTTCTCCCGCTGGAGAAATTCCCCACTCTCCTCATCTGGCCAGCTGACACCATTGTTCGCATGTCTTTGGTGTTCCTGTGCTCCTGGAAGACTTCTCTGACTCCTGCCTGGGTCAGACACCCACCCCAGATGATCCACTCCTCCTGCCCTTTTTCTGGATGAAACTCATTCTATGCTGAACGGCCATCATGTCCAGCTGTCTGGCCCCTGGAACATTCACCCTGCATTCCAGCTGTCTCAAACCACCTATGCAAAGGAAGTTGCTTTTTTCTAAATTTCTAATTCTTGTGGGGCCTACAGTCATACCACTGTGGTGTACAATCTTGTCAGGTCTTAGAGGTTAAGCAGAGTTGGGCCTGGTTAGCACTCGGATGGGAAACCACCTGGGAATACCAGGTGCTGAAGGCTTAGGAGAAAGACCTGGCAACCCACTCCCCCCCACCACACACACACAAAAAAATTCAGCCATTGAAAACCCTATGAATAGCAGAGAAGCACTAACAATACTGTTTCACCTGTCATACATAGGGTCACTATGAGTCAGACACCGACTCAAGGGCACCTAGCAACAACAACAACCCTTGTGGAGCAGTACCTTTGAAAATTACAATAAGAATTAATCACTAGAAAAATGAAATGAACAGAAACAAAGCTACAATTGCCCCCCTCATTGACAAGGGACTTTTTCTAACATCTCCGGTGGATGCCTGAAGGCACAAGTGCTCCGAACCCCTGCACCCAAGTGCTGCAGCCCAGCAACAGCCAACCCATGACCAGGGCAGGTCCTAAATGACTAATGAGCAGATGACGTGGACAGTGTGAAGCCTGGACAAAGGGACTGTGGTTGTCCCCGGCAGGGCAGAGCAGGATGGCTCAAGAGCAGTGCACAATTTAAAACTGGTGAATCGTTCCTTTCTGGAAACTTCCATTTAATATCTTCAGACCACAGTTGACTGTGGGTAAATGCAACTTCCACACACTGACGTTTTATCCTTAGCTCCAACAGACCACCACAGAGGTTCCCAGAGCTTACTCGACTTCTGTACTTAGGCTGTACACTGTGAAATGGCCCTGGACCGGCCGGCAGACCCCACTAGCAGCTGGCCTGGCTGAACGTCCAGGCAGTCCTACGACTTGGGCTGGCTCCTGTCCATTCTTCCTCTTGCTCACCAGCTTTCCCGTCACGGGTCTGGGACGTGTGTCTGAGGAAGTGTGTTTTCCTGGGGCTGCACACCAGCAATTCTCCATCTTGCCTCAGCCCACACTCCGGTCTCCAGCTGGACTTTTCATATACACATTTCATGACAGCATACGCTGCCTTAAAAGTTTTCAGTGCAGGCGCCGGGCGCGGTGGCGCACGCCTGTAATCCCAGCAGTTCGGGAGGCGGAGGCAGGAGGATTGCAGGTTCGAGACCAGAGGCAATCTGCGTAATTTAGCAAGACCCTGTCTCAAAAAATAAAAAATGGGCTGGGGGTGCAGCTCAGTGGTCCAGCACTTGCACAGCATGCAGGCGCGAGGCCCTGGGTTCAACCCCCAGTACCGAAAAAAAAAAAAAGTTTTCAGTGCCTCCCGACAGCCACTCGGATCAACTGTCTCTGGCCCTGACACCGGCAGGTCCCCTTCCACCTACCTCCTGCTCTCTCCCCGTGCAGGCACTGTGGGTGCTGCCCCTTCTCTGGAGGCTTCTCCCGCCTCTCCACCTGGCCACATTGTCTCCTTCTTCAAACCCCATCTCAGCACCCACTTCCCGCAGAGGTCTCCACTGGCTACCCACCTGGCCAGCCACATCTCGGTCTGCTTAACGCTGCCCGTCTCCCAGCAGCCTCTTCGTGGAGGCCGGGCAGCCTTTTCCCAGCAGGGCTGGGGTCTAGTCTGTCTCCCTTCCTGAGTCACTCAGTACCCAGCACAGAATGGCGGGGAGGTGGTCAGCGGGCACTGTGGGGGACAGACCAGCAGGAGGAGGATGCGAGGGGCACCAGGAGGCGAGCTCCCCCTGGGTGAGGGTGGGTGAGGGTGGCTGTGCACAGAACGGAACTTCTCACCAGATCCTGCTCCCCCAGGCCCGATCCCCACCCCGCACGGCCCGCAGAGCAAGGATGAGAGCAGCGAGGACTCCGTGGAGCTGGAGGAGGAGGGCGGCCTGTGGTCCACCCTGTGCACCTTCGTGGCTCTCTTCCTCCTCTCCCTGCTCTACAGCGGCTTTGTCACCTTCATCAAGGTGGGGGACCCTCTGCCCGGCGCGGGGGAGGGACGAACGCCCTGCCTGGGGGGCTCTGGGGCCGCAGCAGCGATTCCACGACAGGCAGGGACACAGCCTGGCCCGCTGAGGGCCGTGGACACTGCTCAGCCCTGGTCCTGTGGCCCTTCGGGCTGCAGCCCCGATCTGACCCCAGGGTTCTCTGGCAGGTGAAGTAGCCCCGGGACAGCAGGCATCCTGTGACAGATGTCCTGCAGATAACAGACGTCCACCAAGAGGCCCCTCCCTGGACACATTCCTCGCAGGAGATGCTCCACCCCCACCATCCAGCTCCCCTCTGTCCCTCCGCCTCCCGGTCATCCTCGACTGTGGGTGAAGTGAGGCGCCCTGCTGCCCTGGCCCTGACCACTCCATCCCCTGCTTGGGCAGAGCTGGCCACCCTGACTGTAGCCACAGCCTCCCTCCCCATAAACAAGCTTTGCTTCACATTACCTGCCTCCTGCTCCACTGTCTCTGCCGCCTGGTTACTTCCGGTCGAAGCACCCAGGGCTGAGCAGGCCAATCACAGAGGGCTGGGGTGCGGCTCACAGGCAGAGGAAAGTGCTCTGACATGAGTGGCTGAGAGGCCCTCCACCCACGCCAGCCCACATTCCACCCTTCACACACGGGCATGTGCACACCACACACAAACACGTGTGAACACACGCACACACGCAACCGTTATTGTTATCAGGTGCCATCAAGTCATGTCCGACTCATATCGACCCACGTAGGGTTCTCAATGGTTGTTTTGGGATTGCCTTGGGAGTGGGTTGCCACGTCCTTCTCCCACACTTGCGGTGCTGGGACTCAAACTCAGGACCTCAAAGACTGCAGGGCAGCGCTCTACCAACTGAGCTAAATCCCAGCCCCACACCACCTACCCTACCCATGACGTGCAGATGTGACCACCCACCCTGCACACAGTGGCGCCTGCATGCAGATGGGCAGATGCACAGGTACGCATCCACAGGAGCTCCCTCACGCACGCTCCGCAGGCCTACTCTGGGGTGGGGGAGGGAACGGTTCCACAGACAGCGCCCTTCTCTGTGTTCTGGCTCCACTTCCTGTCTCCCACGTTACCTCGAGCAAGAGCCTGGATGCCTGTGCTTCAACTTCCTCCACGAAATGGGGAGAAAATGCACCCCACATAGGACAGGGTGGGAAGCCAGTGACGTTAGACCTGAAAAAGGCTAAGAGAAGACCCTGGTGTCAGGTAGCGTAATAGATATCACTCTCCTGTTATCGTCTGCTGAGGACTGAATGTGGCCCCCAAGTTCACGTGAAAGTCCTCATGGCACACATCTATAATCCCAGTGACCCTGGAGGCAGAGGCTGGAGGATCGCAAGCTCAAGGCCAGACGCAGCCTGCGTAACTGAGCGAGACCCTGTCTCAAAATGAAAATAAAGAAGGGGCCAAGGGTACCACTCCACAGCAGAGCACTTGCCTAGCATGAGTGAGGCCCTGCGCTCAACCCCCAGTACTACAACAAAAGAGACTGTCCCCCCCAGTTTGATGGTGTCAGGAGAGAGGGCCTCTGAGAGATGATAAGTCATGAGGGTGGAGTCCTCATAATTGAGATTAGTGTCCTTGCACAAGAGACAAGGTCTCCAGAGAGACCCCGATCCCCTCCAGGTGAGGACACAGTGAGGAGGCAGCGTCTATGC
This sequence comes from Pedetes capensis, assembly GCA_007922755.1. NCBI lineage: Eukaryota > Metazoa > Chordata > Mammalia > Rodentia > Pedetidae > Pedetes > Pedetes capensis. Next base: position 6,926 of record VMDO01035106.1, on the reverse strand, counting down.
ATCAGGAAGCCGTCCTCACCAGACAAAGAGTCTGCTGGAGCCTTGGTGTCAACTTCTGGCCTCAGCAGGGGGAGGGTGGAGACTCTGGGCACCCAGAGGGTGGAGCGCTGGGGCTGGAGTGGGGCCAGAATCCCAAGCAGCCACAGAATCTACCAGAGCTACAGTCTAGCAGAGTAGAGAAGTTTCTGAGGCACCGCGAGGGAGCCGTGGGCAGAGCCACGAGGTGAGTCCGTGGCCTGGGCCAGGGCCCAGGTGGCCGTGTTGCACCAGGGCCTTTCGGGCAGCTGGCTTGGCCTTGCTGCGGAGCCGCTCCTCTTCTTGGAAGGCCTTGTGGGCTTTGCGCAGCTGGCCTTGTTTAGAAAGCGCCTGTTTCGGCCACGCTGTCCGTGCAGCTGGTGGTCTCGGCGGCAGGTCCTGTTCTCGTGGGGTGTTTGTCTCAGACATGCCGTGTGGCCCTCCGGCACCTCACAAAAGCGAACCCCTTGCCCAGAGCGCGTCTCCACCGCCGATGCACCGCCCGGCCCAGGCATTCCGCTGTCATGGCCCAAACAGATGAGGGCATCCGCCAGCACCTCCTCATCGCCGGCCTGAGAGCCTGGGTTGGGTGCTGGTCCATTTCCCGCTGCACCAGACAGAGACCCAATGGTCCTGGGGAGAGAGCTTGATGTCGGCGGGCGGGGAATCCACGGTGGGCAGGGGAAGAGCAAGGGTACTGTGATGCCACGCCAGACCTGCTCTTCTTGCTGACCGTCCCTCTCAGTCTCCCCTTGGTGAGCCCACCCGGTACTTAGCACCTTCAGTTCCTGCCTCTTGCCCCTCAGCCAAGCTCGAATCCTGTTGTTGGCTGAGGGCTCCAGGACACGGCCTCTGCTCAAGACACCCCAAGCAGGATATCTGGGGTTGACTGCATAACTGTGCTTCAACTTCCTCCACGAAATGGGGAGAAAATGCACCCCATGTAGGACAGGGTGGGAAGCCAGTGACGTTAGACCTGAAAAAGGCTAAGAGAAGACCCTGGTGCGTAATAGACCCCAGGTAGCATAATAGATATCACTCTCCTGTTATCATCTGCTGAGGACTGAGTGTGGCCCCCAGAGGGCAGCCACCACCCACCACCTGCCAAGGGCCCACAGGACCCCTTCCTGGTGTTTGGGGGGAAGTTCTGAGCCAGATGCCCCACTCAGCTCAGGGACAGAAGTCCCCAGGACCTGGGCAGAGACCAGCCATGGTGTCCAGCCCCAAGGGTGTCTTTGTCCTAGCCCTGTAGAGCTAGGGCCTTATGTGACTGAGTGAAGGGCCCTGAGACAGGGGCTCCAGATGGCCCTCAGTGGGCTCACAGTGTCCTGATGAGAGGAAGGCCACGGCCTGGCCATGGCGATGTGACGGTGAGCCAGGCTGCACCCTGGCCACAAAGGCGGAGGAGGAGGCCGCCCTCCAGGGAGTGCAGCTCGGAGGCTGAGAGGGGGAGGATCAAGTTCTCCCCACCTTGGTCCTGGCCCAGGAAGCTGCCCGAGACTTCTGCCTCCAGCACCCCACGAAAGTGGCTCCCCCTACACAGAGGGCGTCTCTATCATCGATGAGCCACTCATGGCACCAAGGAAAACATGAGCCTCTTCAGGCCCAGCCCTACCTGGAACCTGGGGCCAGTCCAGTACCACAGGCCTCACCCACCCCAGGGCCACCCCCAGGGCCACCTCTGATCCTCAGAGCACCAATACTGCACATCAACACCCTTTGCAAGAGGCAGAGGTGCCTCCATCCCCTGGCATTGGCCACTGGCCATTGTCCTTGTCTCTCATCTTGTAGTCATTATCCACCTGCTTCCCTCTCCACTGGAGGCCCAGGAGGGCAAGAGCGCACACAGGGGGTGAATGAGTGAATGAATGAATGAATGGGTGAGAGAACGATTGTGTGAATGAGTGAGTGAGTGAGTGAGTGAACAAATGATGAGTAAATGAGTGAGTGACCAGGCAAGTGTGCAAATAAATGTAGTAAGTGAATGATGAGCAACTGGATGAGTGAATGAATGAGTGAGTGAATGAATGCATGAATGAGAGACTGAGTGAGTGAATGGATGACTGAATGAGTATGAATGAGCAAATGAGTGGATGGGCAAGTGAGTGAATGAATGAGCGAGTGAGTGAATGAGTGAGTGAACAAGTAAATGGATGGGTGAGTGAATCAATGCGTGAATGAGAGAGTGAATGAGTGAACAAGTGATGAATGAACAAGTGAGTGGATGATGAACGAGTCAGTGAGTGATTGGGAGTTAGTGAGTGAGTGGATGAATGCATGAATGAGACAGTGAGTGAGTGAATGAATGAATGAGTGAACGAGTGAGTGAATGGGTAAGTGCATGAATAAATGAATGAGCAAGTGAGTGACTGAGTGAATGAATGAACGCATGGGTGAGCAAATGAATGTGTAAATGAGAGAGTGAGTGAGTGAATGAGTGAATGAATGAGTGATGAATGAACGAGTGAGTGGATGGGCAAGTGAACGATTAGATGAATGAGCCAGTGAGTGAATGAATGAGCGAGAGGGTGGATGGGTGAGTGAATAAATGAATGAATGAGTGATGAATGAGTGAATGATGAGCGAGTGAGTGCATGAATGAACAGATATCTGAGAGACTGAATGTGCCAATGACCCGCCAGCAGGCAGGCAGGCCTGTTGCCTGCAGACGGAGCGGGGCTGACGGGCTCCTCACAAAGGCAAAAGCACAGCTCAGCCCGCCTGGGAGAGCCACGCTGTGGCGCTCACCAGGCCACCCTTGCCATCCCACAGAGGCCACTCCTGGTTTTTCCCGCTGGCCTTGTGTTTTCAGCAGAGCCCCAGCCACAGGCCTTCGGTGGCCAGAGGGGATGTGGGGCCACAGCCCGAGCCCACGGCTACCCATGAGGACAGTGGCTGCCTCGTCCAGTCCAGAGGGTGTTGTGTTTGAGCCTCTTGTCCGGCTAAGAAACACAGTCACAAGAATCCTACAGTGACTCCAGGTCCTGACCCAGCGCACCCTTCCCATGCCAGGACTCGTCACGCACGGCCGCGCTCTTGCCTGAAAGGCCTGCAGGCCCAGCCAGGCCGCCATGGGTTCCCATACACCTTCGCCCACTTCTGCGGAGGTGTCCGGGAACTGCCCTCCCATGTGACTTCCCCTTTTCATGTTATGCAAGTGTCAGTTGATCACTGCCCACTACTGAAATCTATCTTCTGCGGACATGTGACAGCCCAGGTGGCCCCTGGGCCTCCACAGGGCTGTGGGTTCACGCCTTTCCCATCACTGAAGCCACAGCCATAACTCAACCCATGACACGGGCTGCCGCATGGCCACGCTCCGCAGCTCACCCGCCTCCACAGTGGGGCCCCCAGGAGCCACCTCGCTGGCAGCACCAGGGCAGCCGTGGTCACAAACAGGACACAGGTACCCACACCTAAATCAGGCCTGGCAGGCCGGCTCCGGCACCACCCGCCACCTGCCAAGGGCGCATAGGACCCCTTCCTGGTGCTTGGGGAGAAGTTCTGAGCCAGACACCCCACTCAGCTCAGGGACAGAAGTCCCCAGGACCTGGGCAGTAACCAGCCATGGTGTCCAGCCAGACAGCCCCCAAGGCCTGCTGTTCATGCGGGGCCATGACTGGGTCGGTATGGGCCAAGTTTATTCTTTTTTTTTTTTTTCTGCAAGTGCTGGACCACTGAGCTGAGCCCCCAGCCCAGTTTTTTCTTTTTACTTTTTGAGACAGGGTCTCGCTAAGTCACGCAGACTGCCTCTGGTCTTGAACTTGCGATCCTCCCAAGCTGCTGGGATTGCAGGCGTGAGCCACCGTGCCCAGCCCAAGTTTATTCTTGAAGACATACAGGACCTCAAGAGAGAATCAGGGGATGAAAGAAAAAAGACACCACCTTTTTGCCCTCATTGCAAGGACTAAAAACAAATTAAGGACCAGCAATGGTACCCGTCAACAATCAGACCAGAAGGGATCTGGGGAAGGAGATGCATTCTGCTGAGGTGCATAAGGACTTCCTGAGAACCACAGCAAGGCCAGCAGCCTTGAAAGCCAGGGGAGAGAATGGAATATCTTTAAGGATAAATATCACGAACTCTGCAGGAAAGAGGAAGACCAGCACACGCAGCAGCGGAAAGAGTCTGCATGGCAGGCTGCCCTGAAAAAGTCCCACGCCTGGGCGTGGACGTGGATCAGCTGTCAAGGCCATTCAGACACAGATTTAGATGTAATAATGTACACAGTGGCAGCCACATTAGCTAGGGATGTAGGTGCACATAGCTAGACCGATGGGTAGGGCTGCAGATCCAGACACAGGTATAGGTAGAGACACCTACGTCACAGATAGGCACAAATGCAGATGGATACAGACACAGATATGGACAGACATCGACAACACAGACAGAGGTGGAGGTGGAGATATGGGAGGTGGGCATGGAGAAAGAGAGAGAGTTGAGATGGGCATTTTAACCAGCACAAGTCTGAGACTACAAAGAACACTTTAACCAAGCGACCACACTTCATTTTTGTGTTTTGACCAAGCCAGTTAGAGTAGTGATTAATTACACACGTTTACCACCAAAGTCAACTGGTATAATTATAAAGGGAAACATTTTCTGGCTTTAATAAGGAGACCAAATAAACATGTAATTGACACTTATATTCCATTCCATTTTTAAAAGGCTTTCCCACCTGTTTTAAAACTTTTACTTTTTTTACATTTTTTTCTTGTTAATTCACACAGAAAATTATATATATTATGGGGCACAGCGTGATATGCATGTATAACATGTCCCAGCTTACCCTTACTTCATGAAGCCTTCAAGCTCAGAGAGGGAGGGGGATGTTAAGGAATTGGCTCACACAATTATGAGGATGAAGGTCCAAAATCTTCAGGGCAGGCCAGCAGTCTGCAGACCCACAGGAGAGTTGATGCTGCAGCTCAAGTCCCAGATTCAGTCTGGAGGCAGAATCCCCTCTTCCTTGGGGCAGAGTTGGGGGGAGTTCAGTCTCTTTGCTCTCAAGGCCTTCAACCAATTAGATAAGGTGCACCCATACTATCCCCCCGGCTGGGATTTAGCTCAGGTGGTAGAGCACTGCGCTGCAGTCTCTGAGGTCCTGAGTTCAATTCCCAGCACCACAAAAATGGGAGAAGGACCTGGCAATCCACTCCCAAAGCAATCCTGAAACAATCAGCCATTGAAAACCCTATAAGGGTCGCTATGAGTCGGATACCGACTCAACGGCGCCCAACAACAACATACTATCCCCCATGATCTGACTTTTTCGAAGTCTACTGATTAAGCACATCTAAAAACTACCTGCCCTATCTAGACTAGTGTTTGAAAAAAGATTAGCTACTTGACCTAGCCGAGTTACCCCCATGAAGTTAACCACCACAGAGTCCAAGTGGTGAATGTCGGGAAACCTCAATGAATGAGATAAACCTGACCTTAAGGAGGCAGTTGCCACAGAAAGTGGGGAGGGGCGACCTCTTGCAACAAGGTGCAAACACAAATAACACGCTAAAGCACGTGAAAATCCTGTACAGATCACCAAAGGAAAGGGACCTCAAACATCCAGGTGGCAAAGGTGCATCAAACACATTCCATGTCCCCAGCATGGGTGGATACGCAGTGTGCTTGTGCTTGGGGCACAATGGTTCTGGTGAAATGCATACTAAATACAAATAAATACTCTATAAAGTCAGCAGGCTGGCTGGGGACCCAGGCACCAGCCCCAGGGGGCCAGGACATTTTCTCAAGAAGGACAGCGTGGGGCAAGGGAGGTATGTTCCAGGCAGTCAGAGCAGGAAGTGAGAACAGCCTACAGCAGCAACGTGCGTGGCAAGTCCACAGAGCAGGAGGAAGGCCAGCGGGGTGCAGAAACAGGGAGGATCATGGGAAAGAAGAGGCTGGGGAGACAGACCAGGCACCAGGCACACTCAGGAGAGGGAGCACCCCGGAGGGCTCTGGAAGAAGCTGTGCTTTTAAATCTTACACTCGTTACCGGACAGTGAACTGTGCTGCAGCAAGGGCAGGAGCAGGGGCCATCAGGGTCTGCGCAGATATCCAGGTGGGAGAGCAGGAAAAAGCCGGAAGACAAAAAAATATTCAAAAGAAGAAAAATGCCCAAAAGATCAAAAAATAACCAAAGTGTGTGTTTTAAATACTATTATTAGAGACAACTAAAATGCATTATTAAAACAACACAACTGACTGCAATGGTCGTGAATATGTCACAGATGGTCATGAATATGTCACAAGAGGGCTTATGGGAGATGAAACTTGTTAACACATACTAACTACCTTGTGCCTGAAGATCCCAACCTCTTCCTTCTCCTTCCCCCTCATTATCACCAGTATGGGATGGCCCATTATCTGTGATTTTTGTCTACTTCAATTGCACTTACAGTCTCAGGCCTTGGTTCCTGAATTCATCAGGCTCATCTTAAGCCAAGGCTAATGTACAGAAATTCAGTTGTATTGCAACAATGCAGCAGCAAACAGAAAATGTGATTTTTATAAAGATACCCAATGTCTGCTTCCATCAAGGGCATAGAAGTGACTTGGACTCACTCTTCTACTGAAAAAGACCAGGAAAGCTGGAAAATAAATATTTTTAAATTCTGGTTGAAGATATTGGAGAGAGAGCAAAGTAGTAACTAATCACAAGACTGGGAGCCAAGAGAAGACAGAAGGCGCAGATTTAAGTTTGCCGTGTGAATCCCAGACACATCAGAGAAGAGAAACGGAATCTATCGCCTCCCTAACCCTTACCCCCCCGGAGTCGGCCTGGCAAATTCTGTTTCCCGGACCCCGATATGGGAAAATCAAATAAAACGACAAAAACCACAAGGGGACAGGATGGAGCTGAAGGCTTTACAGATAACATAAACGACTCACAAATTCTAGAAATCTCTGA
>VMDO01035105.1:0-16381 GCA_007922755.1 Pedetes capensis | reverse complement strand
CAGGGGAAACACTATTGTCAGTGCTTCTCTGCTGTTCATAGGGTTTTCAATGGCAGATTGATTTTTGGGAGGGGGTTGCCAGGTCCTTCTCCCAAGCCTACAGCTTCTGGTGTTCCCAGGCGGTCTCCCATCCAGGTACTAACCAGGCCCGACCCTGCTTAGCTTCCGAGATCTGACAGGATTGGATGACACAGGGCTATGGCTGCAGGCAAGTGTATCATATATAACATGATATGTTATATGTAATATGAGTATAGGTAATATGAGCACTGAAATTTGAATGGAAACAGGGCTATTCATTTTAGCCCAATAAGATAGAAAGTAAAGTGCCTTTATGCAAAATGTTACAGTACTCATGCAGATACTAGCAGAGTACTTGCCTATCTCCTTGCAAAGAAAAAGGTAGAAACTAAGAAAATAATTTCAAAGCCATGAAGCATTTATTACAGAATATTGAAAGCTGACTTTCACACTTACAACTTTTTTTCTTCATTTCTGCTTCAGGCTTATACCATAAAATCATCATAGTTCCTTCTGACAATTCTTTTAGGTATCACATCTCAGTTTTTGTTTGTTTTTTTTAAGCTAAGTGTTATATGGCTCAATAACTTGTGCAAGTTTTATTCCATAGTCTCCTTTTCTCTTCCCTCTAAGAAAGTAATAGCTGTTTTCATAAAGACACATTGATAGTTTATTCCTAGAAGTCCAAGGCATTTTCTGGCACCGAAGGAAGACACATTTGGTTACAGCCCAATGTGCTTACGTTGATTTAAGTCCCCAGGATTCTGTGTAAGTCTGACCTCTGTCTGTGTGGCCTTTATTTCTCTCATCTGAGGAGTTCTTGCAAGGGTGTGGAATGCCACTACCAAGAGAGCATGTCAGCAGCATTTCTTAGCAAAACACTGCCAGAAATACAGAAAATAAACATCTTTGAAAAATAGCTGAGTTGATGTGCTTCCAGATTTATCTCTGAATAGCCAAACTTCCCTAGAGTCTGTTAAATATTACAAAAATCAGGTCACTCACTGTACTTCCACTTGCAGATTGCAACATGACTTACAACCACCAGAGAACTAAAAAGCCAGTTTTGTAGCAGTGCTATTGGTACTCAAAGAGGACTGTCTTTGGCTTTCAGGATGGGGAAGTGGGAGCTGCTGAGAACTCAATACAAAGGAGCTCTCAGGGGATCCAATGTCAGATTAGGATTTAGATTTGGGTTGCCCAAGGACTCATAAAGAGCTCAGCACCTAATGAGAGATGCTTTGCAAACAACTCTACTGAAATCAAGGATTGCTCTCTGGGTAATCATCATAAGCAATGACTAGAGAGAATGATAACTTGGCCTTTTGGAAAATTTTCTCCCCAAAATTTGATAACCCAAGGAGTGATGAAAACCATAAATTCAATACTGAAGTCCCAGAACAAGTCACCTTTATCTTACCTGTATAAGCAATAGCTTGCTCAACTATCAGATGAGGAATAAATAAAGATTGGAAAATGTTCAGTCTCTGAGGAGAAAATAATCAGTCTTTCACACAGTGGATATGAGCAGTTTATCCATGAAAATATGTATCCCAAGCAGTAAGGTTGCCTTTTCAATATGAGCTTCTCTGAATGTGCTTCCAGAGCTCTCAGGGCCAACAGGTAGAACATTCTATACAGGATGTGAATTTTTAACCACCATTTGGGAATATAAACACTAGCTCACTGCTTTACTACCTTTAAATCTTCAGACATCCAGCTCTAAAAGTCTATGCAGACTGATTGGCAGGGAATTCATCCTCATCCTTTCCTCCCTCACAGCTTACCTGCCTCTAAGTCATAGAAAAATCTTCAGTTTTGTTAGCAACACTGGTTATAGCTGAGATGCCCAGTTGTTGTTGTTAGGTGCTGTGGAGTCTGTATCTGACTCATAGCAACCCTCGTAGGGTTTTCAATGGCTGACTGTTTCGGGATTGCCTTGGGAGTGGATTGCCAGGTTATTCTCCCATTTTTGCAGTGCTGGGAATTGAACTCGGGACCTCAGAGACTGCAGTGCAGCGCTCTACCAACTGAGCTAAGTCCCAGCCTGAGATGCCCAATGGAATCCTGAAAATCAGTAATTTTACCAGTTTCTGGTCCAGTCTATTCAGGACAACAGGGGGCGCTGCAGGAGTGAGGAGCTTCTTTGAACCAACTCCCCGTAGCATCCCAACCAACCCCCACATGGCTTCTCCCAGGTATGCACACCCAGTTCCCATACCTTTCCTTGTCTGGAGTTTGCTCTGCTCTCTGCTCTCCCCTCTCTCCTCAGAGGCATTTAGCGCCACCTCTCAATAAACTGGGGTTTCCAGGAAAGAGTGAAGGAAACTGTGTTCCAGAAGCTCAGAGTCTGGGTTCCCTAAGGAGAGGAAACACAATGACCCTTATTCCCCTTCCCAAACAGAACTATAGAGGATGGAAAGAAAAATGCAGCAAGGACAAAAGTCTCTGTCTCTTTCTGTCTTTCTTGTCAGTCTGTTTAAAAGCATTAACATTAGTATTACCATTGCATTTAACAAATGAAAAGGCTAAGGTTCAGGAATGTTTAGCTTTCCTGGGTAACAATGTGTGTGACTGGTGAAGGCCCTGGGACTCTGAAGCTGAAGCGCATGCTACTTTAGCTACTATATAACTACTTTAGTCAGCAGCTTAAGAAAAAATCCATATTTCAGAGGATGGGATGTAGAAGGGAAATCATTAATTTGGTACTTGGAAGAGTTAACACATAACAGGAAGCATTTTAAGCCAAGGAAGGAAAGCGTGGACCAGAATCTCCCTTTATAAATGTGTGTTTATCTATTCCAGGGTAATAAACATGTTGTTATTAGGTGCCCTGGAGTAGATATCCAACTCATAGCGACCCTACGTACAACAGGCAAAGCTCTATTGTCAGTGCTTCTCTGCAATTTTCAATGGCAGATTGATTTTGGGAGCTGGTTGCCAGGTCCTTCTCCCAAGGGTAATAAATGTAGTGGTTTAATAATGAATATTAAAATCTCATAGTTTCTATGGGTTGGGAATCTGTGTGCCTCTTGCTCATGAACTCTCTTGAGGTCACAGCCAGCAAGTTGTCAGCTGGGGCCATGGTCACCTTGGGATCTGACTTCCCAGTTGCTGGACAGATTCAGGTCCTCATGGATTGTTGGAGTAAGGGCGTAGTTACCATGCCTGTAGGCATCTCTATTATGCAGCTTGTGGCAAGACATCTGGCTGTTTTTAAATGAAGGAAAGACGGCGGAGAAAGAGGGAGGGGAGAGGAAGATGGAAGCGCAGTCTTCATATAATCTCATCTTGGAAATACCACTCCAATAATTGTTGTCTCACTCTGTTCTTCAGAAGCAGGTGTAAGCCCAGCCCACTTACATGGGGAAGTGATTATGCAGGGTGCGAATGGCAGAAGTTCATTACTGAGGCATCTTAGAGGGTGCCCTTTGCATGTGTTCATGGTGATGTGGTTGATTGCTGGGCTGAGGCAGCCAGGCTGCTTGAATTCGATTTATTATTTGCTAGGTGTGAGAACTTCAACTTAACTTAACTTCAAGTTACTTAACTGCTCTGTTTCTGGGTTTTCTCATCTGCAAAATGGAATTAGTTATGGTAATTGTTCTTGAGGTGTTGACATGGATTACATGACTAATAAACAGTAAAAAATCTAGAATAATACTGGGCATGGCATCTGATCCAGTCTGATCTTAGAAGCTAAGTAAGATCAGGGCTGGTTAGTCCTTGGATGGGAGACTCTCTAGGAATACCAGGTGCTATGGACTTGGGAGACAGACCCGGAATCCCACTCCCAAAACAATCAGCCGCTGAAAACTCTATAAACAGCAGAGAAGCACTGACATTAGTGTTAGGCATAGTATGATGTCAGGTATTGTTTTGTCTGTGTATAAAGGGTTTTTATGAATTGGACTTGACAGCACCTAAGAAGAAGTGCTGGGTGTGGGGTAAGCACTGAATTTTAGCTAGTATTATATTAAATATAAAAACTCTTTTCCAACAACCAGGTGCTATGGCGCATGCCTATAATCCAGCGACTCAGGAGGCAGAGGCAGGAGAATCGCAAGCTCCAGACCAGAGGCAGGCTGCACAATTTAGCGAGACCCTGTCTCAAAAACAAAAACAAAAAAACCCAAACAAATGAACAAAAAGGGCTGGAGGTGCAGCTCAGTGGTCCAGCACTTGCAAAGCATGCAAGCGTGAGGCCCTGGGTTCAACCCCCAATACTGCAAAACAAACAAACAAACAAAAAAAAGAAAACCTCTTTTTCAGCTCATAATGTATCATAACATACTCTCTAAAAAGGAAATTTTTATTTTTAACCTTATGAAAGCCATGTGACATAAATGAAGTAGTTATAAAGGAAACAAAGCTGCAAACCATTTTGGGGAAAACTGGAAAACTTCACCATGTCAGTATTGAGCAGTTTTCCCAACATAATAGAACTGCAAACAACTAAATCATAATCTGAGGAAGTGGAACATTTTCTTTCTGTTCCACTATGTTAATCGACCTTTTATCCTGATTTCATAAATATCTTACCATTCGAACAAGACTATTTACGACCCAGTTGGAATGAAGTGGGGTTATTTGGCTGACTGTTGGTCTATCATATGACTCTCAGAGTTTAAGGCTTCCGTACTTTTCCTTCATTTTAGACACCATCAAACCTACCTATCTATACACACACACACACACACACACACACACACACACACACACACACCCCAAATAGGAAATCAGAGTCTACAGAGATGTAGACTCAGACACAATTCTTTTCTACATAAATATTAGTTACAGTTCTAAACCAACTGGAATTTCATAGTAATATTTATCAATAAACATTTTCAATTAATGAGATTTTACCTAAAATTCCTCCTGTAGTCCCCATCTTGGTAAATGACATCCATCCTTTCCATCTACCCACTGTAACCCAAACTGCCCTGGTCCTCTCTCCTCTACCACGTCATCCCTCACTTTTTTCTCTCTAGCCCTCCTTAAGCACTTCTTTCTACCCCAGGTATAACTGCCTTAATGTAAGCCCCCATCAAGGACCATCATTGGGGTAAGGTACTGAAACTCATTTTTGCCTTAGGAATGAACTCTGATTTGAATTACACTGCATAGAGGAACTGGGGCTATGATTTCAACAGAAAAAGACTAACCCCTATTACTATCGCATGCAGCTGTACCACCCTGGCATCCAATCCAGTCAGATCTCAGAAGCCAAGCAGGGTTGGGCCTGGTTAGTACTTGGATGGAAGATTGCCTGGAGATACCAGGTGCTATCAGCTTGGGTAAAGGACCTGGCAGTCTCCTCCTCCTCAAAAAACAATCAGCCATTGAAAACCCTATGAATGGCAGAGAAGCACTGACATAGTGGTGGGCATGGCTCAATGTTGAGTGTTTTGTCTGTTCTACATAAGGTCACTACGAGTTGGACCTAACTGGATGGCACCTAACAACAACTATGACTTTCAATAGCAAGAGGAGAATTAAAGTGAGCCACACTTTTCCCTTTCTCTCAACTCTCAATTGCTTATCAGAAACAAACAAATAGAAAATCAATTCATATGTACCATTGCTCCAAAACTGAATCTTTCACAAAAGCTGAAACAAAGTTGGTGGTGGTGGGGGGGTTTCAGTGGTGGAGCTCTTGCCTCACATGCAGTAGACCCTGGGATCACTCCTCAGCACTTAGGTATAGGAAAGAGCAGAGAGAGTGTTCTGCCATGTTACAAGAGTAGTGAATACATTACAATTGCTTCCAATGCCGCAAAGCCCAAACTGAATTCCTTTTGGAAATAGAGGAGGCCACTCACTCCAGCAATTCATCTCACTTAGCCATCTGAGCTCAGCAGCACCATAGGTAAATGTCCCCATAACTCATGAAGTTTTCTATAAAAATTGCCTGCCATCCTCATCTCTCCCAGGTCAGATCTAGTTCTGGGACCAGGCTGAGCCAGAGTCTCTGAGGTCCTCTCAATCTCTTTTCTCAGGTCACGTTCTCCTAACACCACTCCAGAACTTCCTTTGGAAAGGGAGCTTTCTAATTGCTTTGTGCAAAGAGATGGCTGGTGGTAGGGTGAGGGAAGGGCCATCCATTCACATTTTACTATTTTCAGCCAAGCTATAAATTCTGGCTTAGAGTCAGCTGGAACACCTTCTGGAAAAGAGATGTCTTAAAATGCAAAAGTCTTCACCTATGAAGGGTAAAATATTAAAATGCTATCATACATTTAACACTGAGAATATTTGGAAGAGAGCAAGGTCTTTGCAAACGGGGACTTGGAATTGTTTTTGTTTTTGTTGTTAGGTGCTATCGAGTCGGTATCTGACTCATAGTGACCCTCATAGGGTTTTCAATGGCTGACTGTTTCGGAATTGCCTGGGGAGTGGATTGCCATGTCCTTCTCCCATTTTTGTGGTGCTGGGAATTGAACTTGGGACCTCAGAGACTGCAGTGCAGCACTCTACCAACTGAGCTAAATCCCAGCCCCTTAGATTAGAGGTTCCATAAATTCTCAATCATGTAGCAATGTTCAAAGAAGGCATTGATAGATTTAGCCTCAGAGTTAGGAATTGTGAATCACCCAAGAGTAACATGAAGGACTCTAGGTATTTGATTCTAGTTATTTCTGGAATTATGCTGAAGATATCAGTAGCTCTTCCACTGGAAACTCCAGAAAGGCTATGGAGCTGTGCCAAGTCCTGCAGCTCATGCCCATAGTCTCATGTCGGGTTCCAACCATCTCTCCCCTTCTCTAAGCCTAACACCTGTTCTGCATTTGCCATGAGCACATCACTTCACCTCCACTCAAGCCATCAGATATGCTAGGATCTTCCTAAGCATGGATCAGGACAAGAGAAGACATACAAACTCTTCTTGCTCTACCAGAGTATGTTGAGTGTCAGGCGCATTCTTAGAAATTAAGCAATCTATGCTTTTGCCACTTATAAAACCCTTAGATATCTCTATGTTGTAGTTAGGTGCCATTGAGTTGTGTCTGACTCGTAGCGACCCTCATGGGGTCTTCAGTGACTGATTATTTTGGGATTGCCTTGGGAGTGGATTGCCACATCTTTCTCCCATTTTTGTGGTGCTGGGAATCGAACCCAGAACCTCAGAGCCTACAGAGCAGCACTCTACCAACTGAGCTACATCCCAGCCCCTAAATATCTCTTCATAGGACATCATTTATAACAGGAATCCTGTGGATTTGTCTTTCCAGCATTTCTCTCATTCTCATTCTCTCCTTCTCTCTCTCTCTCTCTCTCTCTCTCTCTCTCTCTCTCTTTCTCTCTCTCTCTCTCTCTCTCTCCTTCGCTCTCCCTGTTAAATACTCCTGTATTTTATTTTGGGGAACTATTCCAGGGACTCTATCATTTCATGTTCTTCCTGTGAGGCTGATTCTACTTCTGGCCCTTCGTGACAGGTGTGATTTTTCACTAGTCCCAGAGGTAGCAACTGAAAGCATCTCATCTCCAGGCCACAGGGTGTTCATGCAGCTCAAGCCAAAGGAAACATAGTTAATCCTGGGGCTATTGCTGGAATTTTTAGAAAATAACAACTCTCTTTTTTTCTGGGGTTGCTAATCAGGCAGGATATAATCCTGGAACTTCTGGAAGCCACATTGCTTCCTTTTGGAGACAGCCTGCCTGAGAATGGGGCCAATTTAGAGAAGCAGAGCTTGTGGTTGGAACAAATATTGCTCCTGCAGACATTATTTGATTACCTGGATTTATCCATGCTGAGACTTCTCAGTTAAATAAACCAGGATATTCCCCTTTGGGGCGAAGGCGATTTATGACGAATTTCTGTCCAATAAAACCCAAAGCAACCAATTCACCTTCTACAACTTCACTGGCAGAGGTTCTTAGCCTTCACGTTAATCATCCTGGATGGACAAACCTCCATTTTCTGCCAGGCTCTGGATTTTGGGCCCAGTTCTTCCTTTATTGAGTAAAATCTGTTGCATTTAGCCTATACCCACTACTAACACTTCACTTATTTGTTCATTTAGTTCCTTGTTTAGTTAGGGGACAATAAGTATAAGAGTCTTGAGCAGGTTTGAATTTTGTATGCTAAAATAACACAAAGCAAAAAGCAAAAACCCAGGGGAGGTCTAGACCTTAGTGAAGGAGGGGCCAGTGGAAGATGTGATGTCAGATGTGGTAAAGCCAGGTAAGGAAGATTGGATTTTGTTGTAAGAAAACGATAAACCACGGGTGTATTTTTAAGACAGAGGAATAATATCATTTGAATTACAATGTTTCACAAATTTCAAGTTCAATCATTGAAGCATCAGAGAAAGCCAAATCTCCATAGCACCTGAAAGTCATTCAGAAAAATGTTCTTCATAATTTTCCCGTTTTTTATTATAAATATATCCAACTCTTTCAATCACATTTCATGTTTTAGCATTCCCAGACTCCACAACAACAGTTTCCTCCTCTAAACTCCCTCTAGTTTGTTAATGTTCCTCCTAAAATATAATGCTTGAGCTGAACATAGTAATTCCAGATATTGACCAAGTAATGAATAACACTGTGATACCATTGCCTTCTTTATTCTTTCCCTTTACCCACCTTTATGTAGTTTAAATCTGCAGTCTCATTTTTAGCTATAATTTTGTGATGGTTAATATTCACTGTCAACTTCACTGGATTTATAATCAACTAGAAATTAGTGAAGCACACTTCTGTGTGTGTCTGTGGTGGCATTTCCAGAGATGATTAGATCATGTGGGCTCTAATCTATTCAATGGATTGATCCTTTGGTAGACTAGTAATATGATGGCATGATTGGAAGATGGTAAAATGTAGGAGGTGGGACCTAGTTGGAGGAAGTAGGTCACTGGGGTATGTTTGGGAGATCAATTTTGCCCTAGCTTCTTCCTGTATTCTTTTCTTCCCCCTACTTCTTTTGACCATGATGTGAGCACCTCTGACTTGTTATGCCTTTCCCATGATGGGCTGATGTCTCTGAAACAGTGAGCTAAAATAAACCTTTCTTCCTTTAATTTTTTTCCTTTAAATTTTTTCTGTCAGATATTTTGGCCACAACAATGAGAAAAGTAACACATATACACTGCATCCTATAAATTCTATTTTTTAGTGTATGTTAATTGTACAAAATACTGTTTCATTGTGACATTTTCATACATGCATATAACATACTTTCATCATATTCACCTCCTGTTAACCTCATTTATGCTCCCCCTCTCTTGGTAGTGACTCTTCTACTTTCATGTAATCTTTTTCCCCTTAGTTTCTGTTTGTGAGAAAAAAACCATGTGATACCTGTCTTTCTGAATCTGACTTATTTCACTTAATATAATGATCTATAGTTCCATCCATTCTCCTGCCAATGAGATGAGTCTGTTCTTCCTGATAGCTGGATTATATTCTGTTGTGTATATATACACCATATTTTCTTTATCAATTCATCTGTTGATAGGCCCCTAGATTGATTCTATAGCTTGGCTCTTTTGAATAGTACTCCAATTAACATGAGTGTGCAGGTATCTCTATTGTATGTTGACTTTGATTTCTTCAAGTATATACTCATGAGTATATAGCTGGGTCATATGGTAGTTCTATGTTTTAGTTTTTTGAGGAACTTCATACTAATTTCCATAGTGACTGGACTAATTTACATTCCCACTAATACTGTGTAAGAGTTGCTTTTTCTCTGCATCCACACCAGCATTTGTGGTTGTTTGTTTTCTTGATGGGGTCATTCTCATTGAAGTAAGATGGAATCTCAGTGAAGTTTTGATTTGCATTTCCTTGCTGGTTAAAGATGTTAAACATCTTTTCATGTAATTACTGGACATTTTTGTTTATCGATTGGATTACTTATTCCTTGGGTATTCCATCATTCAGTTGTTTATATATTCTGCATATTAATCCTGTCAGCTGATAAAATTTTTTCTTCCATTCTGTAGGCAGCATATTTGCTCTGTTGACTTTTTTTCCTTTGCTGTGCAGAAGGTTTTTAGTTTGATACAATCCCATTTGTCAGTCCTTGCTATTTCCTAAGCTACTAGAGTCGTATTCATGAAATCATTGTCTATACCTAGGTCTTAAAGTGTTTCCTCTGTTTTCCTCTAGTAGCTTCAGGTCTTACATTGGGTCTTTTTTCCATTTTGAGTTGAGTTTTTGTACATAAGAGATCCAGTTTCAATCTTGTACATGTGGATATCCAGTTTTCCCAGCATTATTTGTTTAAAAAGCTGTCTTTTGTCCAATTATGTTTTTGGCACCCCTTTTGAGAATGGATGGCTTTAGCTTTGTGGGTTTATTTCTGGGTCCTCTATTTTATTTCATTGGTCTCCATTCCATGCTCTTGATGTTATAACTATAATATGGCATGGTGAAGTTCTTTTCTTGTCATGTGTATTTGAGGTTATAAATGCCTTGCATACCTGGAGGTCTATATCTTTACAAGATTTGAGAAATTTTCTGTCATTACTTCACAGACTAGATTTTCTATGCTTTTAGTGTGTACCACAGTGCCTTCTACACCAAAACTATATTTGTTCTTTTAATCATGTCCTAGAGGCCTTGCATGTTCTGTTCATAATTTCTTTTTCTTTATTACTATCTGAATGTTTTAACTCATTAACCTTGCCTTCTTGCTCTGAAATTCCCTCCTCTGCTTGATCTAGTCTCTTGGTGGGCTTTCTACTGAGGGTTTTTGTTTTCTTTGAGCTTTATTGAGCTTTTTACTTCTAAAATTTCTCTTTGGTTCTTTTTTAAAATCTGTATCTTTTGATTAAACCTCTCATTCATATTCATTGTCTTTCTTAATTTGTTTAGTTATTTTCCTGTATTTTCTTGGAATCATCAATCTTTTTAAAAATCATTATTTTGAATTCTTTGTCTAGCATTTCATTCACTTCAATGGATTTGGAGTTAGTTGCTAGAAAATTGTGAATTGTTGGAGTCATATTGTCTTGTTTTCTCATACTCCTTCTATTTCTGTGTTGAAATCCATGCATCTGTTAGGATGTGTCTCTCTCCCATTTTTATGTGAGAGCTTTTTTGGGAACAGTCATCTTTCGGTGATGTATGCTGGGATATCAGATTGTTGTAAAGTATTGAACTTTCCCTGTTATTTCTTTGGTAGTGATTAGTGTATTTTGATACAATGCATACTGTGTCATACCCTGAATGTCCTGCTTTCCCCATAGGTCTCACAAGAGTGGGGCATTTCTAATAGATCAGACAGATGTATTATAGACAGTAGAGTCTATGGAGTATACCCTCTGTGACTGCTCCTCTAGTCTTTCTAATAATGTAGTATCTGAAAGGGCATGGGAGTGTTTCTTCTGTTTGCTGTTTCTGTAGGGATGGATGTCCAGGAATGAGTGCTCAGACCTCTTCCCAGCCATGCATACTTGGATTGTGGTCATCAGTTGGAGGTTTTACCTCCCTTATTCTTTGAGTTGAAATATTCACTGAAGTTCATGTGGGAGTAGGTTGTGTATAGAACAAGATAATTTGACTCTTAACTGGGCTAGAAGTATGGTTCAGAAGCAGAGCATCTGTACAACATAGTCAGTATCATGCTCAAGCCCAAGAAGCATACAGAAAGAAGAAAACAATAACAGCAACTAATAGCAACAAAACATACATAGAAATAAAAAAGTGAAACCAAACACCAACTATGACACCTACAACTGTAATAACAACAACAATAGTAGAAATGTTGGGAGCAGAAATAGTATCAATCAAAACATTTTTGTATTTATTTATTCATTTTTGCAGTACTGGGGAGCTGAAACCAGGGCCTTGTGCATACTTTGCAAGCACTGTACCATTGAGCTTCCCCCAAATTCCCTTTTTTACTTTTTTATCTTGAATCAGGGTCTCATTAAGTTACTCAGGCTGCCTCTAGCCTCCATCTTGCTATCCTTCTGCCTCCACCTTCCAAGTCGCTGATATTACAAGCATGTGCTACCATGCCCAGCCTCAAACAAAGCATTTTTAAAGATGATTTTTCAAGAAAGAAAAAAATTAAGAGAGAAGAAAATGGTAAATAGAAAGCAAAAGTATGAATATTCACAAAGTAAAAAGGGACAAAGCAGGAGAAAGGTGGAAAGTGAAGACTATATTGAGAAAAAGAATAAAAGAATTTAACTATTAGAAGAAGAAAGAATAAAAACAGAAAAACTAAAAATCATACATACAGAGAAAAAAGAAATGTATATGCATGAACCAATCAGCAAATATTTTTTAAAGTCTTAATTTAAAAAAAAAATTAAAAAGAAAGAAATTATTGTCTCTACTAGAGTATGGGCAAGAGTGGAATATTCATTATCTCTCTAAACTGTACTTCTTTCTCTGTCTTCCTGGGCTACATGCCCATTGGAGGGAGCAATAGTCAGGGACATTCACCCCTTCCTTTTGGGTATTACTCACCAGTCAGTGGGAGTGGCTTGTGCCTAGTACTAGTTGCAATAGTGTTCAGCTTCCCTGAGCAATAGTATAAGGTAGCACAGAACCAAAGTTCTCACAGCTAGAGTTTACCCCAGACAGATTTCCGTGACTACTCTTAGAGAGCGGCTGACATTGAGGTCCATTGTACACATGGGTCCCAGGTGTCCCCAGAAAGCCCACACAGAAGGCAGGGCAATTAAATATATGGGGTGAAGTGGGTACAGCATGTCCCATGCTTTCCACTGCCCACAGCTATGATTTTCCAAGGCCCTCTCCCTGCTCACAGCCACAAGCATCTGCACAGTCTCCCAATCCTCTTTAGCCCAAGCCTCTCTAGCCACCTGTCTTAAAGGCAAAGCAGCTCCATTCTATTCTATGTCTCCAATTAGAATCCCACTTCATGTATTTTTCAAAGAACTTGTTCCAGTGGCATTCTAACAGGGCCACACTGGGCACACAGACTAGGACAGTGTGTTCCAGGGAAAGGGTAATATAGGGACTTATGTTTCCCAAAGCAGCAAGCTCAGGCATAAACTTTTCAAGATGGCTCCCCATAGAATGACTGTGTTTTTATGTTGAGAAATGCAGAGCACTTCTCAAGCACCAGCCCATTATGCAGCTCCCAGATAAGCTAACTTCAGACTGCTTTCTGGTCTACATCTGTTTCCATGCCAATTTTGCCTACAACATCTCTCCTTCTTTCCCTATTAACCTTCTCCTCAGCCTTGCTGCTGAGCCACTATATTCATGGCACTAAAGCATACTTTCTTACCCTCTGTTCCAGTAACCAGGCTCTGGGCCTCTCCACATCTCTATCTGTCCAAAATTGAACTTGAATGTATTTCCTCAGTCACCTACCTCATTTAATAGCTGTTCTCTGGCTTACTTGATTCCAAGCCACAGAGAATCTGGGAAATGCTGTGTGTTTCTGATCTGCTCTCTGGGCTCCCACTAACTCTTAATTAAATAAATCAGTAATAGCTGAGGATGTATTGGTTTTAATTAAGTCAATTTCTACTTAAATATTATTTTGTGATAAAAATATATAGACACTATTTTCTGAATGGATTAAAGACATCTTAGAATGTCTTTATACTGCAGAGCAGCAGACATGTAAAGATTGATCTCATGCAACTTTTATACATGAAAAAAGAGATAAGAAAAATGTGAATTTAGCATGAGCAAATGTGCAGATTTTATCTGTAATTGTTGTTCTAATAGGTTAGTTAGTTTATAGTCTTCATGGAAAGAGGCCTTTAACAAATTTATATATACTCACTTTAACAAAATATTTCTGCCCATAAGTCCCATGAAAAGTTTGATTTTTTAAAGAAACTCTTGATTAAAAAAAATCAGAATCAGATTTAAGTGCCATTTTATTCATAGTGGAGTAGAAAATGTGGTTGATTTAATCTGATCAATAGCAATTAAAGATTTATTTGGAAAGTAACTGAATTGTCCTCGGGTATTTGGGTCCAATAGTAAAGAAATCATCAAAACTATCTACTTCATTTGTCAACATTCACACTCAACTCTTTCAGTAGAGAACATGTTAATATTTTTAGAATTACCAATAGGTGAAAATATGTGCTAATTTCTCTATGGGGAGCCACAATGCTCAGTTTACCAAGACAGCACTACTCTCTTGGTGGAAGGTGCCCTGACAGTAGACAAAGTCCCTAGTAAAAAGTTTTTGCATAATAGTCTTGCAAACCTAGTTTCATAATGCAACATTAAACCACATACTTGATTGATGAAAAATTAGAGATTGGTGGAAATGAAAGCAATAATTAATTATTCTGATCAAATTTTCAGAAACTTCATTTCAGGGGAATTTCGTTCCCTATTTCAGCAGCCATGGACAAGGATACTGCTAGCTGGAATGCAGGTTAGCAAAAGAAAGAGAGAGAAAACAAGGGCATTTTTCCTCTTTTCAAATACAAATTCACTTTAGGCTACCCACCTTAACAAGAGGACTGCAGGCTGGACTTGAACCCCTTTCCACCCTTTACAAGTTATCTGTTGCCAGAATAATACTGTGTGGAAAGCTACTCCAAAAGTTAGTGTAAGATCACAACAATTTCTTATTTCTCATAAATATATGCATTGGCCAGCCAGTTCTGCAGACATAGACCAGTCATTCCATACCTCAGCTGGTGTCTCCATTCACCTGCAGGCAGCTCCAGATTGGCTGAAGTGATTTATCTTTGTTGTATGTGGTCTGTTGACCTCCAGTGGACCAATTCAGACTTGTTCTTACAGCAGAGGCGGGGATCCAACAGAAAGAAGGACAGTTTTGAGGACTATGCTTGGAAATGGCACACTTCTACCGCACTCTATTAGCCAGAGTGAGCTATAAAGCCAGCCCACAGCCAGGGTTGGGAGATTGACTTCATCTCTTGTCACATTGCAGGGGAAATGGATATGAAGTGGACATTTGGAACCAATTTAGAAGATACACTTTGAGCTAAGCACCTGTACAACTATACACAGTGCTATTAACTACTGTCCCTAAAACCTTACTTTGCTAGATAATTGGCTCCATGAAATAATGGTCAACATTTTTGCTTGCCTTGATTGATTCACCAAATATCTTTGAAGCAACTATTATGTGTTCTGGAATTAAAATGGTGAATAAAACCATTTCAGAGAGTCAACATTCTAATGCCTTATTCACGTATTACCATTTTAGTAATATACAAATACACATGATATTATCTCCTCAGACTTCAAGAGTCTTTTTTTATAAAATCAGCTTACCTCTTTCAAAACTATAACATAAAAATTTTCAGAAGTTTTATAACTAGAATAGCTCACTTATCAATCTGAGGCTATTCAAATTTGAAAAAAGGTTGAAGAATGTTTAAGAAAAAGTTGAATCATGTTAAAAGTGAATATTTGATACATGGTTAATTTCTTTCCCAGAACTAACAAGTCTATCTACCTTAATCCTTCTTAATTTGCCCAGTACTTAAAATCTACAGATTTCAAAAAATGTTGATCTACCCAACTCTACTCTTAACATTGTATAGAGCATCACAAAAGGCATTCACTTCAGAATCTGAAACACTTTTAACAAAATAATCAAATTTTAAAGTCTAAAGTATCCTTATAAATTACCGGACCCACAGTCTTTATTTTATAAATAAAAAAGACAATATCTAGAGTGGCAGAAGATACTCAAATTTACTTTTCCAGACAGTAATAGAAACAGACTCAGAACTTAGATCTCCTCTCTTCATTCCTAGCCCTCTGTTCAACATAACACATGCCATTTTCTTCAGCTTTGAGTATGTGCATGAATGGTTTCATTTCTCAGAAATTTGTCATTCAATATGAATTAATTAAAGAGCAGAAATGGATGTGGGTAAGCACTCTTAAAAGTTATAGAGATTTGAGCAAGTCCTGTAGAAGATGTGGAGAGAGCTGCATATATCCGAAGACAGTTAGAAATTGTTGTTGTTGTTGTTGTTGTTAGGTGCCGTCGAGTCGAGTCCCACTCACAGCGACACTATGTACAGCAGAACGAACCACTTGCCGATTCTGTGCCAGGCAAATCATCTTATTTATGTTTAAGCCCATTGTTGCAGACACTGTGTCAATCCATCTGCTGGAGGGTTTTCCTCTTTTGTGTTGACCTGCCACTCTCCTAAACATGATGTCCTTCTCCAGGGATTGATCTCTCCTGACTACGTGTCCAAAATATGTAACACTCAGTCTGGCCATTCTTGCTTCCAAGGAGCACTGTGGTTGCACTTCTTCTAGGACAGATTTGTTGGTTCTTTTGGCAGTCCATGGTATATTCAATAGACGTCTCCAGCACCACAATTCAAAAGCATCAATTCTTTTTCTGTCTCTCTTGTTCAATGTCCAGCTTTCACAACCATATGATGCCACTGAAAATACCATGGCA
>VMDO01035104.1:0-16380 GCA_007922755.1 Pedetes capensis | reverse complement strand
TGTGTGTGTGTGTGTGTGTGTGTGTGTGTGTTTGTGTGTGTGTGTGTGTGTGTGGTACTGGGGGTTGAACCCAGTGCCCCGTGCTTGCATGCTTTGCAAGTGCTGTACCACCACTGAGATGCACCTCCAGCCCATCTTTATTTTTTTTTTTACTTTTGAGACAGGGTTTTGTTAAATTATGTAGACTGTCTCTGGTCTCAAACTTGCGATCTTCCTGCCTCTACCTCTCAAGTTGCTGGGATTATAGGCAATTTGTTGGTGGCTCAATATTTTCTATTCCTAGTTTAAAGAACATAAAATCCAAAGTTGTTTTATGTCATGTGATTCATCTTGATTATTCTTGAAATGCAATTTTGATTTTCATTTTTGGTTTGCTAATCTTTTCTCTAAAAGTAATTCAATATATTTATATACCAAGTCTACAACCATTCCTCCATGGTGCCTGATCTGAATACATCTTGGAAACTAAGAAGGGTTGGGCCTGGTTAGTACTTAGATGGGAGACTGCCTGGGAATACTGGGTTCTGTAGACTTGGGAGAAAGACCTGGCAACCCACTTCTGAAACAATCAGCCACCAAGAACTCCAAAAATAACAGAGAATTACTGACAATAATGCTAGGTATGGTGCAGTGTTGGGTTGTGTTTTGCTCTGTAGTACCTACAGTTGCTATGAGTTGAACCCGACTCCATGGCACCTAACAACAACAATTTATATACCAAAGTCTTCAACTAATCCAAAGTTTGATAGGATCTTGTTATTTGGAAGCCAGAAGAGGATGTCTAACAAAGAAATGCTCTAGCTTTTTAGTCAGGTGGACAGTACATACTTAAAACTTCTTCTTGTCAGTCCCAACAAATCAAGTGAGATCATGATTGGAATATTCTGCTTGTGAGTCTCTTATCTCAAACTCAGGGCTCACAAATAGTTCTGCTTATGCATCAGTATAGTTACTACCTTTCTGATCTAGTGCAAATGCGAAGTCTTGCAAAAAAGGACACTGTAGTGTAAGACAGCTTCTATGTTGCTTTTCCACCAACACATTAGCTATAATTCCTGATTTTCAAGTTAGGGAAAGAATCCTCTCAGAATTTGATATTTGTGCCAGCAGCTGAAGTTTGTAATTCATCCACCACATTGAGAAAAATTCTACAGAAAATTATTGTCTACACAGCTTGGGAAGGAAGCATCTCTTCTTCATATTTTGTTCATGTCACCATTAAGAGAAAACAAGTGGCTTTTCCCCTCATAGTTGGTGCCAGGATTAATAGTTTAGAAGATGCTACTAAACAGAGAGGATTGTTGTTGTTGTTGTTGTTGTTGTTGTTGTTAGGTGCTGTCGAGTCGGGATCCGACTCATAGCAACCCTCTGTACAACAGGGGAAACACTATTGTCAGTGCTACTCTGTTGTTCATAGGGTTTTCAATGGCAGATTGATTTTTGGGAGAGGGTTGCCAGGTCCTTCTCCCAACAGAGAGGATTAGAGTAATGTATTTTATAAATAGAAATAGTTAATTACACAAGCGCCAATGTTCATTCTAAATAAAATTTTCTTCCTTTCCCACTGTGATGTTATCCCTTGACCTTTAAGCTTTAAGAAGACCTTCTATTTCATTGGGCCATAAAACTCCTATAAACCTTTCATGGCAGCTAAAGGGTAGTTCATTCTGGCATAACCTCACTCAGTCATCCTTTCAGCATTCTTGTAGGGTTACAACTTGTAGTCTAGTAGAATTTATACCTTATTTAGTAGTTTATTTATGAAGAAATTGAGACTAAATCAATTGTTAAGTGATACCAAGACTTTCTATTGAACAATAAAATATACACAAATAAGAAAATGCATGCCTATGTCCCAGAAAAATCAACTCAATTAGAAATAAGTATATTCTATGGAAATTTGAACCTGGATGAGACAGGGAAGAGGATATGATAATTGATTAAGAATATTCAACAAATATTATGATGAATGTGCTGATACTGTGTGAAGAGTACAATTCTACTATCCATACAGCAATTTCTTCCAAAGATAACTATGCAAGAAAAGTATTAGAATTCCAAATCTGCACCTCAAATGCCAGAAACTCAAAGTAAAAGTAAACACAATTGTTCATATATCTCCATAGGAAATTCAACAAAGCCAAAAAGTTCTCTCACTTTATTAGGCACCTTCAGAGGAAATGTTTATTTTGGCTCATGGTTTCAGAAATTTCAGTCCATGGTCACTTGGTCCTCTTGGTTTGGGCATGGGGTGGCACACTACATCATGGCAGGAGAGTGTGGCAGAGGAAGTCTTCATTTTGATGTTTTCTCCATGTAGGTATGGCTACAGAGTTTGATGTTTTGGTTTACCTTGTGGAAGATGGGAAGAATCACTTTTAAGAGACAAATTGATGCTTCTATGTTTCTGTAGTGATTATAGAGATTCTAGAACTCATTTTTCTCAAGAAAGAATGAAGTAGGATAGTATAATGATAATATTTTAAGTAGTGTCTCTTTATAATCAGTTCATACACATCTATATTTTACCTCTGTCAGCTTCTGTGGGAGGAGGACCTGGCAAGCCACTCCAGAAACAACTAGCCACTGAAAACCCTATGAATAGCAAAGAAACACTGCCAGATATAGTGCTGGAAAATGAGCCCCGCAGGTTGGAAGGCACTCAAAAGACTACTGGGGAAGAGTTGCCTCCTCAAAGTAGAGTCTACAGTGATAACAGAAATGGAGTAAAGATTCAGGGATCTCCATTTGCTGATGTGGCACAACTCAAAATGAGGAGAAACAGCTGTAAACATCCATTAATAATTGGAACATGGAATGTATGCAGTATGAATCTAGGCAAATTAGAAATTGTTAAAAGAGAAATGGAGCACATAAACATTGACATTCTAGGCATCAGTGAGCTAAAATGGACCACCATGGGCGATTTTGAGTAAAAAAATCATATGATCTACTATGCTGGGAATGATAAAAGAAAGAGAAATGGGGTTGCATTCATCATCAAAAAAGACATTTCAAGATCTGTCATGAAATACAATGTTGTCAGTGATAGAATAATATCCATACACCTACAAGGAAGGCCAGTTAATATGACTATTATTCAAATTTATGCACCCACCACTAAGGCCACAAATGAAGAAAGGGAAGACTTCTATCAGCTTCTGCAATCAGAAATAGATCAAACATGCAATCAAGACATACTGATAATCACTGGTGACTGGAATGCAAAGGATGGAAACAAACAAGAAGGCCTCAGTAGTTAGAAAATATGGTTTTGGTTAAAGAAACAAAGCTGGAGATCGCATGATAGAACTTTGTCAGACCAATGACCTTTTCATTACAAATACATTTTTCAACAACATAAACAGAGACTACACACATGGACTTCACCAGATGGAACATACAGGAATCAAATTGACTACATATGTGGAAAGAGACAATGGAAAAGCTCGGTACAAAATGTCAAAACAAGAACAGGTGCTGACTGTATCAGATCATCAACTTCTCATATGCAAGTTCAAACTGAAGCTGAAGAAAATTAGGACAAGTATAGAAGAGCCACAGTATGACCTTGAGTATATCCCAACTGAGTTCAGAGACCACCTCAAAAACAGGTTTAATGCACTAGACACAAAAGATAGGAGACAAGAAGGGCTGTGGCATGACATAAAAGATATCATTCAAGAAGGAAGCAAAAAGTTCTTAAAAACACAAGAAAAAAGGAAAAGACCAAATTACATGTCAAAAGAGACATGGGACCTTGCCCTCAAACATCGAGCAGCTAAAGCAAAAGGAAGACATGATGAAGTTAAGGAACTAAACAGAAGATTTCAGAAGGCAGCTCAAGAAGACAAAAACAAATATAATGACAGGTGCAAGGAGCTGGAGGCAGAAAACCAAAAGGGAAGAATGGACTCTGTTTCTCAAGCTTAAGGAAGTGAAGAAAAAATTCAAGCCTCGAGTGGCAGTAGTGAAAGATTCTACACGGAAAATATTAAATGATGCAGGAAACATCAAAAGAAGATGGGAAGAATACACAGAGTCATTATACAAGAAAGAATTGGTAGATGACCAACCATTCCAAGAGGTTGCATGTGAAGAGGAACCAATGGTGTTGAAGGACGAAGTGGAAGCTGCCTTGAAAGAACTGGTGAAACACAAGTCTCCAGGAATTGATGGGATACCAATAGAGATGTTTCAACAAACAGATGCAGCACTGGAGGTGTTAACATGTCTGTGCCAACAGGTTTGGAAACCAGCTACCTGGCCAACTGACTGGAAGAGATCCATATTTGTGCCTATTCCCACAAAAGGGGATCCAACTGAATGTGGAAACTATTGTACAATATCATTAATATTGCACACAAGCAAAATTCTACTAAAGATCATTCAGAAGCGACTGCAGCAGTATATAGATAGGGAATTACTGGAAAACCAAGTGGGATTCAGAAGAGGGCGGGGAACCAGGGACATACATCATTGCTGATGTCAGGTGGATATTAGCTGAAAGTAGAGAATATCAGGAAGATGCCTATCTATGTTTTATTGACTATGCAAAGGCATTTTATTGTGTGGATGATAACAACTAGTGGATAACACTTTGGAAAATGGGAATACCAGAACACCTAACTGTGCTCATGAGAAATCTGTACATGAACCAGGAGGCAGTTGTTCGAATAGAACAAGGAAACACATCCTGGTTTCAAGTTGAGAAAGGTGTGTGCCAGGGTTGTATACTTTCACCCTATCTCTTCAGTTTACATGCTGAGCAAATAATCTGAGAAGCTGGACTTTATGAGGAAGAATGCGGCATCAAGACTGGAGGAAGACTCATTAACCACCTGTGTTATTCAGATGACACAACTCTGCTTGCTGAAAGTGAAGAGGATTTAAAACACTGATGAAGATCAAAGACCATAGCCTTTAATATGGGTTACAACTAAACATCAGCAAAACAAAAATCCTTACAACTGGGTCAGCACGCAACTTCAAAATAAACGGAGAAAAGATTGAGGTTGTCCAAGATTTTGCTTTGCTTGGCTCTATAATCAACACCCATGGAAGCAGCAGTCAAGAAATCAAAAGACACATTGCTCTAGGAAAAGCTGTGGCAAAAGATCTCCTTAGAGTATTGAAAAGCAAAGATGTCACATTGAAGACGAAGGTGCGTCTGACTCATGCCATGGTATTTTCAGTGGCATTATATGGTTGTGAAAGCTGGACATTGAACAAGAGAGACAGAAAAAGAATTGATGCTTTTGAATTATGGTGCTGGAGACGTCTATTGAATATATCATGGACTGCCAGAAGAACCAACAGATCTGTCCTAGAAGAAGTGCAATCAGAGTGCTCCTTGGAAGCAAAAATGGCCAGACTGGTCTTACATATTTTGGACATGTAGTCAGGAGAGATCAATCCCTGGAGAAGGACATCCTGTTTGGGAGAGTGGCAGGTCAGCGCAAAAGAGGAAAACCCTCCACCAGATGGATTGACACAGTGTCTGCAACAATGGGCTTAAACATAAATAAGATTGTTTGCCTGGCACAGAATCGGCAAGTGTTTCGATCTGCTGTACATAGGGTCGCTATGAGTCGGACTTGACTTGATGGCCCCTAACAACAACAACGACAACATCAGCTTCTGTCCAACTCACTTTTGAGTTCTTGCCAGATTTTAGATCATAGCATGTTACAAAGAGGAAGCTCAATAAATTTGTTGAATTAAAATAAAGTTATTGTTTATTGATAATTGTTCTGTCTGGTAAGATAGATGAAAAAATAAGCATAAAATTGAGGGGGCATCATGCTGCCTATACTATTGTATTCCTTTTATCTGTGAAGTAAAACATCCATTGAACTCCTTTTATATGCCCAGCTCTGTACTATGTAGAAAATACAGAAATATAAGTTATACTGTCCTAAATGTATCTACAAAAGAACCATAATATATTTCATCTGTACTGAGTGACATTAGTTTTACATTCCTTATTTAATTTGAACCTTTAAGACTTTTACATTAATTTAGGCAAAACACATCAGCTTCTTTTGACAGGGGAAGAACCTATGGTTCAGATTTGCCCACAGTCGTATCCCTAAGATGTGGCAGAGCTTGGCTGGAATAAAGATCCCTTAATGCCAAGTTCAGTATCCAATCTACCACACCATGATATCTTGGGATATGACAGGTGCCCCTTGCCTTTCACCACCAGTATCATGTATCACCAGTAGTAGTTTGAAAATGTGACCTATAGTACTTGCCATTTGAAGCCTCCATCTCACTAAGGGATTTCATGTATTGTAAACCAATACAAACACCATAAAAAAATTTCTAAGCCAGACCATGAGAAAGGTTTCTGAGAAAATCTCACATATGTTCATGAGGACATTTTACTTTTCATCATAGCTACATATAGGCCATTTGCCAAGGCAATGTTCCTTGGCTTGAATAAAGAAAGACAACTTTAGCTTTTCTGGATTTATCAAAAGCAAAACCAACAATATCTGGAAGGTTCAGTTAGTTATCCTTAGCTCTATCTTGATCTTTGAATAGTCTAATGGTTAATAAGCACAGATTCTGGTGAGTTTCCCAGACATTTGCTAGTAGACTTTCCCTATTATCTCATTGACTGGAACAGCATCATATGTTCATTCCTAAATCAATCATTGGAAATGGGAATGGAATTCCCATGATTGGCTTAGCTTATTAACTCACTTTTGGGTCTAAAGAAAGACCAGTTTTTGTAAGATAAACGAAATCTAGTTTCTTGTAAATAGAAAGAAGGAGAATTAAAGCCAAAATTACCTCTATAGTTCTTTCATACATAAAAATGAAGAGAAAATTAGAGAATGAGAGGAAGGGAGGAATGAAGGAAGAAAGGGAAGGAGGGAGAGAGGGAAGGAAAAAAGAAGTAAGATGGTGTAAACATTATCTCCAATAAAATCCTATGGAGCCTTGTCTTTATCAGTAAATCATCGCATCTTTGGGCCATTTGTAGCAGAGAAACTATCCAAAAATTCTAGTCTTAGACTTTAGTTTTAGATCTCTCCATTTTGTATAGAACCACTGTCACTGTAATAACAGTGCTTATTTCAACTGAGATACGATAGCTTTGATTCTTATTCATAGGTCTTCAGGACTCACATGCTTATAAGTATACTGCTACATGGATCATATGTAGGAATGAGGAAATGTATTCAGCTTCAGGAAAAAAGGAAGTCCAAACAAGTTTTCAGACTTACAGTTAACAAAGTCTCAAACTACTAAGAATTTTGCTCTCAGATTTTAGCAATTTTAATTATATGAAATCTCCACTTTGGATTCTAAAGCAGTACATTTTAAAGCATTATTTTCTTACATTGTTTTTAAAAAAAGCCTTAGCAATATGAAATTTTTTGATCAAATTTTTCTGTTTTATTTTGGGTTTTGTTGGGAAGAAAAAAAATTTGCTTTGCTAATTCCAGCCAGTGGGCTGGGGTTTGACTTAGTGGATAGAGTGCCACTCTGCACTCTCTGAGGACCCAGGTTAGATCCACAGGACCACAAAAAGGGGAAAGGGACATGGCAATCCACGCCTGAAGCAATCCTGACACAATGAAAAGTCTATGAGGGTCACTATGAGTAGGATTCAACTGGGTAGCACCTAACAACAATAATCTCAGACAGAATTAAAAACACAAAATATTCAATTGGGCTTTAAATTTAGAAGCTATCAAGAAGATTGTTGCTAAAACTGGTAACATGTTGGTAACAAATTCTGATTGTGTTTAATTTTGTAACCCAAGAAAGTTACTAGTGGCTCTAATTAGACAAATGGTTTCCTTGCCTCTAAGACAAGTAATGTGGGGAAACAAGTTGAATGACAAAGAATAGGGTAATGATCAAACTTCTAAGTAAGGACTCAGAACATTTTCTCCAAGAAAGATCATCCAGCCTATCACAAAAGTATTTCTACTCAAAATAGGTGGTGGTAAAGCTGAGGCCATCTCTTTGAGTAGAGATTTAACTCTATTAGTATTAAAATAGGATCTTTTTACAAGTTGATAAGTTTGGAAGCAAATGGTTGAGGACTCCTAACAGAAGACAAAATTGCATGCAGAGCCCAGCATTACAAGCTCCTTCTGCAAACACATACTGTTATTTTAGCATCAACTCATGGCTTTACACAGGTTAATATTCAACTGATAACCAGAGTAAGAGCTAGTATTATAAGATCAATGGTAGAACACTGTTGTGATATCTTATACCTTCATTGAAGAAATGGTACCTTTTAATATTTTTCTAATCTTCCCTTTGATGAACAAACTGCTGTTTCAGGACAGTGGATTTAGGAATAGTTCATGATAGACAGTAGAAGTCAGGACCTATAAGTAGAATGTAAGGAGAGTAAAGCAGTAGCTATCAAGTCAGAATAAGTGAGGCCTGGGATCTATTCATGAGGTCTGGTTGCTTGTGTAACTAACGTTTGTTTAATCTGAACAACAATTGTGTAATTAAATAGCGCATATTGGCTACTCAGTTTTTATTTTACACTTTGCATTACATCAAAACTCAATACTCCCAAAGCTTTAAGAGCTAGAGTGCTGATAAAGATAGGAGAATGAGACAGGAGCCCAATTTTGGGATGTGAAAGGATTAAGAACTGGGGAACAAGGTCAGAGCAGGACTAACTACAAGCCTACTTTGGTACTACCTCACCTTATTCTGTCAACTAAATTAATCTAAAAAATTTAGAAAAATTACTGGAACCTCCTGGTAGAATATTATTTGTTCAATAGAACGACCAATGAACTGAAGGATTTTCAGTTCCTTAAATTTTTTTCACATTAAACTATAACACAGTTGTTGTCCTTTTGACACTGAAGCCTCTGTACCAAATGTGAAAAATAAATCTACCTCCTTGCTTTGTGACTTATTTAGAAAAAAAAGTACTAATTTATCAGAAAGTTAGTGGTTTATTCCTAGTTTTATGTTTACCATCAGATGGATCCTTAT
This sequence comes from Pedetes capensis, assembly GCA_007922755.1. Classification (NCBI taxonomy): domain Eukaryota; kingdom Metazoa; phylum Chordata; class Mammalia; order Rodentia; family Pedetidae; genus Pedetes; species Pedetes capensis. The sequence continues at coordinate 7,389 of VMDO01035104.1, read as the reverse complement.
ACATGCAACCTAGCAAATCTCGATTATTCACTGACACTGATTATAAAATTAGAGGGATGGCTTTAGGACTGGGATGGGGTTGGAGGGAACAGTTGGCCTCAAGACATAAGGAAATCCCAATTTCCATTTTTCCTCCTTCTTTTCTAGATATAACCTAAGGAAGAACCATCATGTGCCCTCTTTTGCTTTCCAACTTGTTTCTTGGCTTTTCCCCTCCATACACTGCTTGCCTGGGGATTACACAGGGTAGCCTTTCTTCAAGGGTTATTGTTGTTAGGTGCCCTGGAGTCAAGTCTGACTCATAGCGACCTTCATAGGGTTTTCAATGGCTGACTGTTTTGGGATTGCCTTGGGAGTGGGTTGCGACATCCTTCTCCCATTTTGCAGTGCTGGGAATAAAAAATTTAGAGACTGCAGAGCAGCGCTCTACCAACTGAGCTAAATCCCAGCCCCTTCTACAAGGGTACATAAGCCTCATTTCAATCACTGAGGGCCCTGACAAGACTCCAGGCTTCACTCCTAGTGCCTGTTTGTATTTTAAGCACCATTGGCAGCTATAATGAGGAGAGCTCCATCAGAACTATGGGCCTCTCTATGTCCTTCCTGTCCATTGTGTGACTTATGCTTGATGTTTCTTCTGGGGGTACATAGACTTCTTTGTTTTTAGGTGCTGTCCAGTTGGGTCTGAATCATAGCAACCCCATGTACAGCAGAAAGAATCATTCCTTGATTCTGTGCCAGGCACATAATTTTACTCATGTATAAGCCTATTAGGCCTGCAGCCATAGCCCTGTGGCATCCGATCCCGTCAGATCTCAGAAGCTAAGCAGGGTTGGGCATGGTTAGTACCTGGATGGGAGACTGCCTGGGAACACCAGGTGCTGTAGGCTTGGGAGAAGGACCTGGCAACCCCCTCCCAAAAATCAATCTGCCATTGAAAACCCTATGCACAGCAGAGAAGCACTGACAATACTGTTTCCCCTGTTGTACAGAGGGTCGCTATGAGTCGGATACCGACTTGATGGCACCTAACAACAACAACATAAGCCTATTATTGCAGGCACTGTGTCAATTCATCTAGTTGAAGGTTTTTCTTTTTTTCATTGACCTGCCACTCTCCCAGATATGATGTCCTTCTCCACCATGGATTGGTCCCTCCTGACTACATGTCCAAAATATGTCAGATGCAGTCTAGCCATTCTGGCTTCCAAGGAGCACTCTGGTTGCATTTCTTCTACAACAGATCTGTTGATTCTTTTGCCAGTCCGTGGTATATTTATATACCATAATTCAAAAGCACCAATTCTTCTCCTGTCTCCCTTATTCAATGTCCAGCTTTCACAACCCTATGATGTGACTGGAACTCCCATGGCATGGGTCAGGCACACCTTCATCTTCAATGTGACATCTTTACTTTTCAACACTTTACAGAGATCTTTTGCCACAGCTTTTCTTAATGCAATGCGTCTTTTGATTTCTTGATTGCTGCTCCCATGGGTGCTGATTGTAGAATCAAAAAAGCAAAATCTTGGACAATTCCAATCTTCTTTGCATTTATCATGAAATTATTTACTGAACCAGTAGTAAGGATTTTTGTTTTGCTTTGTTGATGTTGAGGGGCAATCTATATTGAAGGCCATGTGCTTTGATCTTCATCAGTAAATGTTTCAAATCCTCTTCACTTTGAGCAAGTAAAGTTGTGTCATCTCCATAACCTAGGTTATTAATGAGTCTTCCTCCAATCCTGATGACACATTCTTGTTCATAAAGTCCAACTTCTCAGATTATTTTCTCAGCATAGTGATAGAAGAGATTGAAGAGATACGGTGGAAGGATATAGCCCTGTTGCACACCTTTCTAAACTTTAAAATATGCAGTGTTACCTCATTCTTTTTGAATGACTGCCTCGTGGTCCATGTACAGATTCCACATTTAGTACAATTAAGTACTCTAGTATTCCCATTCTTCACAGCGTTATCCATAGTTTATTATGATCCACACAGTCAAATGCCTTTGCATAGTCAATAAAGCATACATAGACATCTTTCTGATATTCTCATAGACTAGACGTAGAAAAACAGGTCTGGATCCCTAGTCTCTATATGCTGCTCTTTCCATTATGGCAAGAGTCAGTAGAATTAAAACTGTTCTCAATGTTGTGGCTCTACCACTTATAAAATTGGTATTTGCTTAGCAATAAGGACTATTCACTTTTCCAGTGTATTCTTTCTATTAGAAAATATGATGGGTTGAGGGTGTAGCTCAATTGCAGAGTGCCTTCTTAGCATATGTGAGGCCCTGGGTTCCAGCCTCCCTCAGCACCACACACACACACACACACACACACACACACACACACACACCCTAAATAAATAAATAACAGAAAAAGAAAACAAAAATAGATGCTTTTGCTGCTTCTCTGATTCCTTGTTCGATTGCTGATATTTATCAAGAAAATTTCCTTCAAATTCCAGTGGATATTTTGGGAACAGATGAAAGAGTTTGGCGTCAAAAAAGTCTTCATCAGAAGATCTTTTGGCTCCCAGTTTCACAAAACATTCCCAAACCCACAATTGAAAGTTCTGACATCTCTAAACATCTAGACAAAGACAATTTTACTGTTAAAAATGTACTTGTGGCTTCTCATTGGGTTCCTCAAGAAAGGAACTGCTAAAATAGCTATATTTAAAGGATTTTCTCTTCTGAAAACAAACATAAAAATGAGATTTCATGGAACCAAAAAAAAAAAAAAAAAGACAGAACTGGCAGGGACCTTAGAAGCTTGGTTCAATGCCATTCTGGCTGTCAAGTGAAGGGGTGTCTTGCCCCAAGTTCCCAATCAACTAGCAAGTGAAAGATACTGGAAACCCTTGTTTCCTCATCTCCAACACAGGACTCCTTCTATTGCAAGCCCAACTGTTACTGATAATTTCACTTTTGTCCTTCCTTCGCAAACCCTTTTCACAGATAATCAAAGAAAAAATAATTGTGTCAATGCTACATAATTTTCTTTTTTCATAAACACTTTTTCATTTCAGGAACTTTCTCTTCATACAGAGTTTGTTGATTTTTTGTTTATTCCCTCAGAGTTCAGGACCAGTGGAGACGATAATCTGTATGAAAGGGTTTTTTGTTTTACTTTTAATAGCATTTGGCTCAGTGTGTCTGATATCCATAGCTGTGCAAACACCAAAATAAATAAATAAATAAACAAATAAATAAACAAATAAATAAATAAATAAAAAGTTACCCAGAGGCTGGCAGGAGACAAGAAATGAACAGGTGTGAGGGACAGTCATTGGAATCTGCAGTCTGGGCTGCAGGCTGATCCAATGTCACATTGTAATGATTTACCCTGGGTCACAATGAGCACAGGTGCTGCCATTATCATCCAGTGGGCACTAATATTATTCTGTCTGCAATGATCACTGGAAAACATCTGGACTTTTCTCCTCTTTTCCTCCTGCTGGGTACCCTCTATTCACCCTTCCATACCCCTTTCCTCCCTTCATCCCCACAGAGACTACAATCTCCCTGCCTAGGGTAGGACATCCTGGTTGCATGATGATCATATGAAAGTAGCCAAGGGTCACATACACCTTGTCCTGATGGTGTTCCAAAGCTTTCTTAACATGACACCAATTGACCAATCACATAAGTTAGGGATGTTAATTCAAAATTGTTTGAATGCTCACTGGATGACTGTGAACCTATACATTTCTGAGCTACAACATCAATTTTCACAGAAATAAATAATTTGGTTTAAATGTTTTGGTTTTCATGCCTGATCTATGAAGGAGGTTTTATAAATCATTATGTCATCCTCTTTAAATACCCTCCAATCATGTTTTTAAAAGGCCCTGGAACAAGGGGCAACAGGTCATTGAATGGAAAGACTATAAAAGCTTCAGAACATTTGACATAAAACTGATATATTATGTGATAATGTTTCTAGTAGAAACCAGGACCTCATTCATCGTAAAAGATACTGTTTGGCTAGGTTCCATGCTGTTTGTTCAGGAAACTGTCACCCTCTAGTAACACTGCAGATTGTCACTCCCAATCAGAGTGGGAGAAATCTTTGTAGAAAAAGGCAATTATGAAGAATGAGTTTTATCATACAAGGGAAACTCAAGCAGTGAACCCTCTAGTTGAGGGTCCTTTTAAGACCTACACAAAATGAAGAGATGAGCCTGTGATATAATTTACTTTTCTCTTTCTTGATGATAAACTTTTTGTACTTGCTCCATATGCTAGAGTTTAGCCTAAAGTTGAAGACATTAACTAGGGAGCTAAAAGTAATCTTTTGATTTGCATGACAACTGATTTTACCATACCCTAATGGGTTTCCAATTACCTCAGAAGGCATCGTGAAATTCTTGGGAGAAAAAAGTACAAAAATCAATTCAAAATCATCTGAACTGGAAGTAGGAGCCAACAGCATTCAGCATTTGTGTGGAGTTGTGGGAAGGGGTTTTTGGAAATCAAACAATGCATTCCCTCTGCCTTACCCCGTATCCAATCATTCACTATATTCTGCCAAGTCCTCTCAAACAGTATCTCTTGCATCTGTTCCTTTCCATTTGCTTCACTGCCACCCTCATGACAGACTCCTATCAGCTCACCATTGGTTTACTTCGAAAATCCCTTGAATGTTATTTCTGCTTGTTCTTGTCCATCTTTGGCTATCATTCTTTTGGAAATATAGCTTGCTTTAAAGCACAAGAAAAAAGAAAAGGAAAACATCCTCAGTTGTTCTCCATTGCTTCTGAAAATAAAGCAGAACTCATTTGTTTTAAGATGAAATTTATCTTTGACCTCCAACTTTCCTTCTCAGGCTTTTACTCTCACTGTTCTCTTACGAGTATCCTTCCCTTCAACAAAATAGGTTTGTTGACTATTTCATAAACACAGCTTATGGTCTTCGTTGTTACTATCACACTTTTGTTTCAGGTTTTGTGCTTCCTTCATAACACTCAAACTATTCACTTTACCTCTGCAACTTCTGGCTATGCTTTCTAGTCCCCTTCTGATTTTATCTGTTTAAAATAACCTTATGTCACTGAGCCTGAAGTGATTTCTCTGTCTTAGAATTCCTTTAACTTGGTCAGGAATCTTCTACTGCCTTATTTCTTATGTACTTGTAATTTTTCATTGTAGAAACCATATAGCATGAAAGAAACTTTAGAAATGGGGATGGTGATAAGGTGGAAAAGCTGAACCAATCCCACATCCCTAAACTGAAAACTTGTTTTTGAAAAAATAGATTCTGTGTGTCTGGTGTACGATAATTTATGAGTTTTGTGACCTTGAACTAAGAATCTCAAAGTTTCAATTTTCCCATCTGGAAAACAGGAAAAATATCAATTTCACTTTCCAGGTTTGCTATGATTATTAAATGAGATAATAAGTGTGAATTTGAGTAAAAATAGCTCAGCCTTGCAAATGTATCAGTAAATTTTCTAATATTGTTACTTTCCATACCAGATATACAACTTCATTGCAGATAGCAACAATAGCTACAATTAGCAGTGCTTTATAAGCACTTTTCCCTTCTGCTATCAGCTTCATGCAGATTATTTTAATAAGATCTTTTTTGTTGTTGATGGTTTTCTTTTCTTTCCTCCTTTTTTATTTATTTTTAATTTTTGATATTTTGAGATAGTATCTCTCTGTGTAGCCCTGTCTGGCCTCAAACTTGTGATTCTTCTGTCTCACTCTCCAGAGTGCTGGGATTAGAGGCATTTGCTACCAGGGCCAGCCAATAGACAATGTTTTGATTAATATTTTATTCATAATTTTCTCCTCATTTCGGTGATTTCCTTGTAATAAATTTCCAGAAGTAAGATTTTCAAGGAAAAGAAGATACATATTAGCACGGCTTTTATGCTACCAGTTATCAAAGATTGTATTAATTTTATACACACATCAATTCTGTGTATTATCCCCTAATAGTAGACCTTATATAATATTCTAAATAGTATTTTTGTGTTTTGTTCCATTTCTTCAAAAATGTAGAACTCAAATTGAACGTTGTTTCACATGTTGATTTGCTACTGTATCCTCTTCTATAAATTATCTCATTTTTGATCATTTATCTATTAAGATATTAATGTTTTTCATTTTCTATAGTCTCTTTGTATATACTACAAACAGTCTTTTGTCTGACATTTTTGCTGCACCATTCTATTATTTGGTTTTAACATTTTAAAATTATTTTTAGTGCCTTAGAGATGTTTTAACTTGTATAAAGTTTGGTAAGTCAATATTTTCTAACAAGATAGTTTCTATTAATTCTCAGCCTTCAAAGTTATTTTCCCATCTACTGGCTTTGACAGACTTTCTATTATTATGTTGCGATATTATTTTGGTGTATTATAATTTAATGATTTCCATTAAAAATAAGTTATAAACTTTCTCAATACAGCTATGTCATCTTATGCTAAAGGCTGAGTTGATTGGTGACTGGCTTGTGAGTCTCAAAATTGTACTGAGCCCATGTAATTGCTATGTAAATTTAGAAGTATCTGGTTATTTTTTCACCTTCTATGAGCATAAAATAGAGACCCTACCACTGTGATTTTTAAATAGTTATTAGGACACAGCAATTGCCTAGCTTGGGTTTGATCCTCATAAACATGCATATATATGTATATATGTGTGTGTATTTATATATGTGCATATATATGTGTTTGTGTGTGTTTATGTATGTGTATGTGTGTGTGTGTGTGTGTATATATATGTGTATATATATATATATATATATATATATATATATATATGGAGTTGCCAAAATATGTACACATTTTCAGAGATGTTATCTGTGTATTACTTTCCAAAGTTTAATTGAATTATTGTAGCAATGTATATTACGACTTTTGCTCAAAAGATGGTGTTAAATCAAATGAATACCAGTAGCACCGTGGGACAGGCAAGAGTCAAAGAAAACGATGGAAGCATGCAAGGCCATTTTCCAGTGTTATTTGAAATTTGAGAATGTTGTGGAAGTATGACCACAATGGAGGACTGAATTTGCAACAGAACCTCCCACATGCCTAACAACTGCACATATTTGTGATAAGTTTGAGACACATAGTACTGTGTGAGATGTGCACAAAGGCATATCTTGGAAGCCTCACACAACAGTAAGTCCTGCTTCTTCTACTATAACCACTTTGAGCATCTCTTGTAATTGCAGAAGTCAAATGTGACTTGTTTTCAGTTGTTAGCAGTATATATTTAGTATTTTGATTTTAATGTAGTTTTTTCCCTTTCTTAAAATGTGTACACATATTTTGGTACCCAGTGTGTGTATATATATATATATATATATATATATATATGTACATATATATATATATATATATATATATATATATATATATATAT
>VMDO01035103.1:0-16382 GCA_007922755.1 Pedetes capensis | reverse complement strand
GTCAAGAAATCCAAAGACGCATTGCTCTAGGAAAAGCTGTGGCAAAAGATCTCTTTAGAGTATTGAAAAGCAAAGATGTCACATTGAAGACGAAGGTGGGTCTGACTCATGCCATGGTATTTTCAGTGGCATCATATGGTTGTGAAAGCTGGACATTGAACAAGAGAGACAGAAAAAGAATTGATGCTTTTGAATTGTGTTGCTGGAGACGTCTATTGAATATACCATGGACTGCCAAAAGAACCAACAGAACTGTCCTAGAAGAAGTGCAACCAGAGTGCTCCTTGGAAGCAAGAATAGCCAAACTGCGTCTTACATATTTCGGACATGTAGTCAGGAGAGAACAATCCCTGGAGAAGGACATCATGTTTGGAAAAGTGGCAGGTCAATGGAAAAGAGGAAAACCCTCCACCAGATGGATTAACACAGTGTCTGCAACAATGGGCTTAAACATAAATAAGATTGTTTGCCTGGCACAGAATCGGCAAGTGTTTTGATCTGCTGTACATAGGGTCGCTATGAGTCGGACTCGACTCGACGGCACCTAACAACAACAACAACAACAACACAAGTGAAAGTGCCTGTTTTTAACTGGCGTCCCACAACTGCCAGTGTATATGTTCAAGTATCAGAGGCTTTGCACAGCACACTCAAGGACATTAATCAAGATTCAAAACCTGCTTAGGATCCGTCTGGTCTGCCAGGACTGCTGCTGCTGGTGGTTGTGTGTAATACTATTTAAATAGCGTTTAACCTCTGCTCACTGGGAGTATTGTAGCCTAATGGAGATATGGCTTCCTGCCTGTCAGCATGTAGGTTGTGCTCCAGATTAACAGATTTCTGTGCTCCTGACTGTCTGCTCCAATTCAAATGAAGTCCTCAGTTCCTGGATATGGCCGAGCAGACTCAGAATGTCTCCCAGAGGTTACTGCCATTCTGCCAGCTTGGCCGGTAAGCCTGGATTTCTTCTAAGGATGTGAATTCCTTGAGTTTTTCTTGGTTACAGTGATTTGGCAAATTTTCAGCTTTTAGTCTGAAGTTTTCGCTTTATGTTTGCTTGTGCGTATGATGTTCATGTGCACCTGGGATGTTTAAAGATGCAGCTCCATGGGTTTGATGAAAGGCATGTATGCTATAGAACCAGCCTGCATTTGCTCATTGGTGGCTTTCCAGCATAAATGGGTAGAGACTGGGAAGTTATATTATCCTTGGTGCTTTCCCTTCAGAGCTGTGTAACTTCCTATCTTCTCTTATCTTGCCCACTCTTTCTCATCCTGGATTGCATTTTGTTTGATTCGCAATACTTCCTTAGTTCTCCTACTTCTAGTGTTTCACAAGGTCTTTCTTCTCCGTAGAGATTTTGTATAGTAGTGTTTGGCTTGGGGAATGTCATGTGGGGGAGAATTCTTGAATTAATTCCCTAGTGAGTGAATTCTAGGTCATTAGAAAATATTCACAACTCCTAAAAATATGCCTAACACTATGACAATAGTAATGCTGTTTGTTTTTTCATTATTTCTCTAGCATTTAAACTAGTATATTACATATAGCTGTTGTTGTTGTTATTGTTAGGTGCCATCAAGTGGGTATCTGACTCATAGTGACATTGTCATGCTTCTCTGCAATTCATAGGGTTTTCAGTGGATGACTGAACTTTTTTTTTTTTCTGGGGAGGAGTGGATTGCTGGGTCCATCTCCTAAGCCCACAGCACCTGCTGTTTCCAGGTGGTCTCCCATCCAAGTACTAACCAGGCCCGACCCTGCTTAGCTTCCAATATCTGACAGGATTGGATGCTACAATGGTAAAGCTGCAGGCATTACATGTAGTTGTTGTTGTTAGGTGCTGTTGTGCCATGTTTGACTTATAGTGACCCTCAGGATTTTCAATAGCTATATGTTTTCGGACTGCCTTGGGAGTGGATTGCTATGCCCATCTCCCATTTTTTTGTGGTGCTAGGAAGCAAACTCATGACCTCAGAGACTGCAGAGCAGTGCTCTACCAACTGAGCTAAATCCCAGAGTTGTTGTTGTTGTTGTTAGGTGCCATTGAGTCCTGTCTGACTCACAGGGACTCTCATAGGGTTTTCAATGGCTGATTGTTTTGGGATTGTCTTGGGAGTGGATTGCCATGTCCTTTTCCCATTTTTGCAGTGCTGGGAATCAAACCTGGGGACCTCAGAGATTGCAGAGCAGGGCTCTACCAACTGAGCTAAATCTCAGACTAGGTGACAGTAAATATTTGTTAAATAAAAGATTGGATTCAGTGATTCACAATTATACGCAGGAATGTATGCAAAATGTGATAGGGATTGTCCTTGCTTGCCTAATGTATTCATATTATCCTTATTGTATAATAGATTGTACATATTTTAATCTGAAAACGTACATATTTTAATCTGAATGTTTAGACAAGTGTGGCCAAAAGTATTTAGCTCTAAGGGGTTAACATCTTACATTTGTTCTTTGACATTGTCAATGACTATTTTCTAAATATGCATAAATTTTTGTGTATTCTTTTGCAAATAAATTCCTTTCCTTCTTCTCATTCTAGCATATAAATGTGACCCAGGCTGGGCTCTGAGCCACGTGCATCATTCATAAAACCTATCGCTGCAGTTAGGTTCCCTCAAAGTCAGATCTGACGTGGTGGCCCTAAGTACAACAGAACAAGACACTACCCAGCACTGTGCTGTGGGAGAAATAACACATGTAGCCCAGTTAGGGGGCAAGTTGGTGAGTGGGAGGCAGCATTTTGTTTGGGATGCTGCTTATCTTGTTGGGTCCCTGTGGGACCCAGGATAAAGTGACAATTTTGGAGCTCAGCCAGGGCAGATGTTCGGAATGAAACCTGAAGAGGTCCTTTAATGCTTTATAATGACAAACGGATAAGATGAGTTGAGCATTATTAAGTCTCATGATGAACTGAAAACGACATAATGAATTTAAATAGAAATGCATGTGTTTTCATATGTAATATATTATAAATGACATAAATGAAGATTAGGAATTTAATTTCAATTTTTTTCCCACAGAAAGTACCTTTGTGGCTGAGTGAAATGAAAAGCTAATGCTTTGTAATCCAGGGTCTGTGGGATCTTCCAACTGTCTCCCACATTACACTCATTTCATGCTGCCTCCAGACACTCATTAGCTGCTCAAAATCCACAGTCAGTGAAAGTACTCAAGAGTTATACTTTAGATAGTCACCATTCGAATGCATTTCTACAGACCAACTAGCCATCTTTCACTGGATGATTCCAGATAATTCCTTCTGTATACCACATTCTTAAAATGCCTGCCACCCCTCTTGTCTTATAATGTCTCTCTCTTTGTAGGATGCCATTAATCCCCAGCCTCTATCTCTGTGTCCTTTTACACAACACCCAATCATTTTCACTTAACTGTTTCTAAATTACGTTGTAGCAGTATATTTTACAGGACTGCGCTGTTCAGAAGGGAGAATCAATTTGAGGTCGACTATGATAAAGCCATATTGTCCTCTTTTTCCCTACTCCATTAACATCAAACACTTCTTCAGGCTGAAGTTCTGATTTTGTGGCCATCACATGCATGATTGCAGGTTATTGGGCAGGTCCTTTTCCACGATCCATGTCTGCAGCTGAGAACTGCTACCTTTTTATTTTTTAAAATAATTACCATGTGGAAGAACCTATCATAAATACTTTGCATTTATCAACTTGTTTTTATCTTTACAGCAAATCTGTGAGGTAAGTTTTGTTGTTTCCATTTTTATAGATGATGAACCTGGGGTGGTGGTGGTGGTTGTTAAGTGCTGTCGAGTTGAGTCTGACTCAAAGCAAGCCTATGTACAGGAAATCGAAACACTTCCCAATTCTGTGCGAGGCACATGATCTTATTTATGTTTAAGCCCATTGTTGCAGACACTGTGGCAATCCATCTGGTGGAGGGTTTTCCTCTTTTGCATTGACCTGTCACTCTGCCAAACATGATGTCTTTCTCTAGGGATTGATCTCTCCTGACTACATGTCTGAAATATGTAAGATGCAGTCTGGCCATTCTTGCTTCCAAGGAGCACTCTGGGTGCACTTCTTCTAGGACAGATTTGTTAGTTCTTTTGGCAGTCCGTGGTATATTCGATAGATGTCTCCAGCACCATAATTCAAAAGCATCAATTCTTTTCCTTTCTCCCTTGTTCAGTGTTCAGCATTCACAACCATATGATGTGACTGAACCTGGGGTAGAGAGATATTAAATAACTTTCCCAACTCACACTTTTAGTAAAAAAAAAAAAAAAAAGGAAGCAGGATTGAAATTCAAGCAATCAAGCTCCTGATTCTACACTTGTGTCCATTATGTTTTGCTGCCTCTAAGCCTTTGCACTTTCACTCCTAGAGTTAAAAAGTACAGTATAATTTCGGTCTTGTAAATGAGAACTATATATTTAGTTTAGAATGAGAGATCAGATTGGAATTCTTGATTTTAGGTGAAAAAAATCCTGACTTGTACAGAGCTGGGTCTGGATACGCTATTGACTGGTAGTTATGGCTGATTATCAGATCCTGAAAATTGTTTTTTAGCCAGATTCTAAGTGCCTTACCAGGAAGCTACAAATGAACAGAGAATGAAAACACAGTTGAGTAATCCAGATTGGCTGTGACAAATATGTGGGCTGGTATCTCCCACCAGCCCTGTCTGTGCTGAACCGTTCATCTTTGCTCTAATTTTTCCACCGAGTTACAATCAATGCAACCAAAAACTTGCTCACCTGCATTTGCCTTTCTATTTTAACATGCTGTTTTTTCTTTCTCTCTCCCAAGTTTTACTCTTCCTTCTACGGGAGAGTGCTGTATAGCTAAGACTGTAGTTTTCACCCTTGCTTGTTCTTAGGAATGATTATTAGCTAGGTTCCTGTTAACAAGATGATGACAAATGTGCATGGAACATTTAGGAGAATCTCCTTGTTGTTTTATTTTTATTTTTATTTATTTATTTTTTGAGACAAGTTCTCACTATTTAGTCCAGGCTGGTCAGGAACTTACGATCCTCCTGTCTCATCCTCCCAAAGACAGGGATTACAGATGTGCTGCCACCAATCCTAGCTGAGAATCTCCCGTTAAGAGGAAGTTATTCATTTTTTCTCTCCATCTTGGCCTGTTAGTGGCTGTGACATCATAGTTGTAGGTTCAGCAACCATCCTGGACTATGGAGAAAGGGTCACCCTCCAAGAATGGTTGTAAGGTAAGTGGAAGCCTGGGCTGGAGTAAAATTTTGAGGTGCTACCTTACCAACTCGTTTCCAAGACTCTTTTAAATATAAGAGAAATAAACTTTTAACTCATTTAAGTAACTATTAATTTGGATTCTATTGCATGATACAGCTCAATGTAACTGGTCCATTAAGTAGAAATGAAAGGTTTTGAGCAATTGGACAAGAGGACAATGTCAAAGCAAGTGAACAGGTTAATAATTGAACATGATATGCTTTGGAAGGACCTGGCAATCCACTCCCAAGGAAATCCCGAAACAGTCAGCCATTGAAAACCCAATGAAGGTCGCTATGAGTCGGATACCGACTCGACGGCACCTAAAAACAACAACAACAATGCTTTGGAATAGAGTTGCTTATCTTTGGATAGAAATTTATTTACTTTGGTTACATCAGTTTTCACAGAAAATAGTTTTTTATTAGAAAGTTATCTTCAGAACACCTATTCACTAGACAGAAAACACAGTGATCACAGTGATAACAGAATAACTCTTAGTATAAAAGAAGTACTTTTTAAATAAAAATGTATTTTTTGGTTCTCCTCCCAATTACTATCTTTCATTTTTAAAGCAAAATTTCTTGACATTGTTGCTTTGATGGATAGGCATAGAATGTGGCTATTTTTAAATATTTAGGCAAGCTTTTGTTGTTGTGCCTTCCTTTTTCTTGCTTTATTTTTAAAAATACAATAATATTTATATTTAAACAATATTTTCCTTACTTTCTCATCTTCTGTGCTCTTCAACTCCTAATGATTATCACCCCCTAAAAAAAAAATCGGTCAGCTGAGATCTGAATACTAACTAGTAAGTAAGCAGAAGTCTTTCATTGTTCTAACGCAGTTGCTGGTGTGACCTATTTGTAACTGTTTTTACTAGCCCTTCCTGCCTCAAATCACTGAGGTCATTGGTTCCTTTGCCTTCACTTGCTGGGACTGGGAGGTTAGTTAGCCCAGGCGTTGGTAGACCTGACTCCAGTTGTTATTCTACCTCATGAGTTGAATAACCTTGAGTGGTATTAGTCAAAACCACAATAGTCACCGTATTCCAGGTATTTTCCTGTTCTCTTTGCATGTATTAGCTCAATTAGTACACTACATCTCCTTGTGATGAATATTATCCCTTCCAGTTTACAGATTAGGAATTTGTGACAGAGATTAAATAATTTGTGCAGGTCTCACAGTTAGAATGCAAAGGATCTATATTTGAACTCAATCTGTTTAGCTACAGATCCTGTGTTCAAACTTCTATCTCAGGTGTTATATAACCATTAAAATACTATTTACCTATCTCTAAAGCAAGGGTAAAGATGTCACATTGAAGACAAAGGTGTGTCTGACTCATGCCATGGTATTTTCAGTCGCATCATATGGTTTTGAAAGCTGGACATTGAACAAGAGAGATAGGAAAAGAATTGATGCTTTTGAATTGTGGTGTTGGAGACATCTATCGAATATACCACAGACTGCCAAAAGAACTAACAAATCTGTCCTAGAAGAAGTGCACCCAGAGTGCTCCTTGGAAGCAAGAATGGCCAGACTGCGTCTTACATATTTCAGACATGTAGTCAGGAGAGATCAATCCCTAGAGAAAGACATCATGTTTGGCAGAGTGACAGGTCAATGCAAAAGAGGAAAACCCTCCACCAGATGGATTGCCACAGTGTCTGCAACAATGGGCTTAAACATAAATAAGATCATTTGCCTGGCACAGAATCGGCAAGTGTTTTGATCTGTTGTACATAGTCGCTATGAGTCGGACTCGACTCGATGGCACCTAACAACAACAAAACAAGGGTAAAACTTAGCTGATCCTTTTGATAGTTTGTATTCCAAAGGGTCTGTGAGTAACAGTGCAAATGGACAATTAGGTTTAATTTACTTATGATCCATAGGGATCTCATGTAACAGTCTCCCAGTACCTTTCAATGTATCAGCCAAACATCTTGTGAACAATAAGATTTCCTGAGACCACTGAAGGCCTTTAGCTTTCCAATAGTGGTTAGCAGGTGGCTTGGGGAAGCTAAAGGAAATTCTAGATCATCCAAAAAATTGGCTATTTAGACACCAGGCAGATTTGTCTTCATATATTTTCTTCCTTGCTTCAATGTGACAATGACACATTGGTACATCTACCATGCTTTCTTATGATAATACAGTTTACTGGATCTGAATGGTATAGAATATAGTTCTGCATCTTTTAGTGATTTTTTTTTACCTTGCAGAATTGGAAAGTTTTGACATTGCCCATTGGTGCATTTAGTCCTCACATATAGGTCATATTTCTACAGTGGCTTGCTAACTACTATGTCCAGATAATTATGAGTGTTTTGCATTGCTTTTGCATTTTCCACAAGATGGCATTGTAATTGAAAGTTAAAGGTCTGTGGAATTTTTTTTAGGTTAAATTAACCCAATACAGAACAAAACTAAAGATGGTCTTAGTTACTTTTATTGACATTGTTCACTTGGTTTTAATGAGATCAGAAGTGTTTTATGGAGCATAGACGAGTTTGGTACTTCATGCATAAAATGTGACTTGGCCATCTTCCTTAGTACTCTGCCATACTTGAGTAAACTGTGGAATAGCTTTTCTCTATCTTATGTAGTTTTTTTGATATTTGCTTGATGAGTGACTTTTCTATTATGTAGGTAATCATTTTATTGCATGCAAATGTATGCAGTGGAATTTCTGTATAATGTTTTAATTCTCTATATGCAAACATAATGAGTAACTCTTAAAATCATTTCTGAATGTTGCTGAATTATCACTATCACGTATCAGATTTTTAGTGAAAAAAAGAAGATGAATATTTTCTGACTTCTTTTTATTTTTTGGTTGAGCAGAGAGAGAAAAGGACCTGAGAGCTTTCATCTTAATGGAAGAATAAAATTTGTCACATAAATATAGTGAATATAGCATCTGATCTACAGTCGGGATTTGATACATATTAAATATATAAATAAGAAGTAATTAGAAAAGGCAAGTGCTATATTGTAAACAAATAAATATTTACTTAAATTTTTCATGATTTAGGGATTATCTAATAACTTTGTATTCTCTAAGATATGGTACTTTAACATGTATTATTATTAATGAATTTTAGTTTGGATTTTTCCAGGATCAAAAATATGGCTTACCTCAAGTATATGCCTATTGAATGGCAAAACCTTTGTTGCCTATGTTTGTAAATGCAATAATGGGGATTATGTATGATCAATGATTTATAAAAATAAACATGCCCTTCACTCTAGCCTTTGGATGGTGTGAAGAGGGAAAACAGCTATATCCAGGTGACTTTCCACAGAATTGTGAGGCACAAGATTAGTTCAGCTGGTTCCAGCATTGTATGGATCTGATGTACTAGCAATTAATATCAAAGATAAGTCACAAGGTATGATAAGCACTCCTGAAAGTTGGAACTTGAGTACTAATATGCACACAGTAGTGACCCCCTTATTCCAAAGTTTCAGTTATATGTGCTCAGCTACTGTCCAAAGACATTAAATGAAACATTCCATAAATAAGCTGTGAATAAGCTTTACGTAGTATGATAACATCATGCACCATCCTGTTTCACCCTGTCTGGGATATGAATCATGCCTTTGCCCAGCATATACCCATATTGTATAGCTACCCACCCACTAGTCACTTAGTAGCCCTCTTGGTTGGCAATTGGACTGTCGTAGGTGATTATGATCAAGTAAGCCTTTTTTGACTTAATAATGGCCTCAAAACACACACAAAAAAGGATGCTAGCAATCTTCATATGCCAAAGTTGTTGTTGTTAGGTACCATCAAGTTGTGTTCAACTCATAGCGACCCTTATAGGGTGTTCAATGGTTGACTGTTTTGGGATTGCCTTGGGAGTAGATTGCCATGCCCTTCTCCCATAGATATGCCGAAGAGGAGCTTTAAAATAAAAAGGCAAACATTCTCCACTTAATAAGGAAAGGAAAAATTGTATGCTAAGTTTGATAAAGTCTGTGATAGAGGAGGGTAAGGGGTAACCTATATGAATAATGCTTATCAAATTGCATATATGAAAATTGTCACAACGAAAAGCATGTCAAAATGAATCACATTATGATGTAAATTAAAAATTTCTAATAAAAAAAAAAGAAAAAAAAAAAAAGAATGAATAGAACAAAAAACATATGCAAGGTTCAATTCTAAGTTTCAGGTATTTGCTGGTGGTCTTGGAACATGCTTCTTGTGGGTAATGGGAGACTATAGACAGGAAGTAGGTTTTTTTTTTCTAATCTTTACAGAAGTCATGATAAAGAAATAATCCACTTGGATATAAACCAGAAAATGCTATGGGACAATTTGCCATAAAGAAAACAATTGGCAGAACATGCTGAACGTGCATAAATAAAGAACAAGTAACACTGAAGAATTTTAACTTTATCTTTGGAGCATTGATGGATTTGAAGCAAGAGAGTGTCAGGCTCTGATCTATTTATTGTAGCTCTCCCTCTAGCATTTGAATGGAAAATGAATTAAAGGAAGGCAATTGAAGCTAGGAGATTGTTTTCTTTGAGGCAGAAGAGAATGGAAATTGGAGCTAGGGCAGATTAATAGGGATACAGAAGAAGTCATGGGTCTGAGAATTATTGATGAGAAAAATCTATCAGGGCTTGATAAATGACTGTGGGAGAGGAAGAAGGGTCGGACTGACTCTCAGGGAGGTGGCACGGGTGCCTTATAGATTTAATTTTCATTCACTGAGTTAGGAAATCTAGGAAGAGGAGTATTTTGGGAAGATGATGTATTCAGTTATTCAGGGGTTTTGTTTTCCTTTGAAATGCACATGATTCTGGAGAGGAAATTCATTACACTTTCATAGCTATTTAAAGCTGGTGATACTATGACTTAGGAAGGAAGGAAGGAGAAAAAAAAAGAAGAAATTAGAGCGCTGACAGAGATCATATTCGCTTCACTGCATTGCCTGGCATGTCTCAACCTTTGTTCTTGTAATGCTCTCCATACTTCATAGCTCCAAAATACATTTTACCCTGCAGAGGGTGTAGGCTTTGGCTCAGCCTGTTCTGAACTTAGGAATCAGGGAGTTGTTTTGTACACATTCTGACTGTTTAGGAAGTCAGATGATTGAACAAGGGTCAGTGCAAACCTGCATGTGGATTCTTACAAACTACATTTTGTGCATTGTATTTGAGTGTCCCAGGTGAAGACAAGAGATTAAGTGCCAATATTGTTCACATTGAGGATGTAAGTGTCCCTCCTCAGTGAGGTCCTCGGCTGTCCCAGGGCTTCTTCCTTGTTCTAATGTATAGTGATGGAGCTTGAGGTCCTGTAATAAGGTCATGGGGCTCATGCAGAGGTGACCTGGTATCTCAACATACATACTTTCCTAGTGTAAAATGTCCTCTTTAACATGTATCTACTTGCAGTCAACATGAAGAACATTGAAATGTTTTGAATTTTCTGTAGCAGATGTTTTCTTTCCTAATAGGTGTACTTATGGTCAGTATAAAGAAACTAATTTTTGAAGGGAATGGTGAATAAAGAGGAACTGGAGCTTATTAGTGCACTCTGCATTCATGTGTTAAAATATCACACTGAGATCCATTAACATGTATAATTATGTTAACCAAGAATAAAATGAAATATAAAAAATAGATTAAAAAATCGGGTACAAGTGCTTTATTTGTTTTTAGTATATAAAGGACAACTTCTTGTTGAAATGCTTTGTGCACAGTTCTAGCAGGGCATCCTCAATGTGACTTATTGATTGTCATGAAACTTTTGGGATATCTATGTTATGTACATTGAATTTACCATTTCTAGAAATTCAACTGACAGCTTGTCAGAATGCTTGGAAGATTAAGTTTTTGGGGTAATAAGAAAATTAGTACCATCTCCTATGCAGGCAAAGGTGGTGGTGCCATAGATAAAAATGTACTTTTTGACTTGCATAGAGACAACTGAGGGATACATGGTCATTAGGGATTTTCTTTGAAGTGGGAGATAAAAGGGAAAAAATAGGAAGAAAAAATCAATCCAAAGTCAAAGATAAGAGAAAGAATTACGGTTCAAAACAGTAATTTGAAAGCCATAGAACTCCTGTCCATGCCAGGAAGAACTTCATAACACATACAATCAGATTATTTAGTGCCCTAATTATTTGATGCATATGGATTATTACAACCTAATTGTTGGTGTCCATAGGAGTAATTATGTCTTATGTGAGATGTCTCTACAGCCATAGCACCCTGGTGTTCAACCCTACTTGAACCCTACTCGGAAGCTAAGCAGGGTCAGCCTGATTAGTCCTAGGAGGAGAGAGACCACCTGGGAATACCAAGTGCTGTAGGCTAGGGAGAAGGACCTGACAATCCACTCTTGAAACAATTTGCCATTGAAAACCCTATGAATAGCAGAGAAGCACTGACATAGTGTTGAGCATGGCACAGTGTTAGGGATTGTTTCTCGTTTTGTTGTACCTAGGGTCACTATGACTCGGACCTGACTTGATGCTACCTAATAACAACAACTGCAATGTGAAACACACTAATTCTGTAGGTGCAGTTGTAATCCAAATGGGATTGCAATTTATGCTAACAAATTATATCTAATGTAGTTATGAAAACCCTTTCACTCAAAAAGATAATCATCAAGATTAATGTGACTCAAGATGATATTTGGAACCATAATTTTTCCCCTTAGTTTCATAGCAACTGGGAAATAACTACACAGATCTCTTTTTAAAAATGTCTTATTGCTTCTCAAAATGTAAACACACAGTTTGGACAGATGGTCAGTGGAAAGATTTCATGTACAATTGTTCAGGAACTAGTAATATTTAAGAGAATGTGTTTGTTAAAAATGCATAGCAGAGACACCAATTGTATGTGTCCCATTTTGGAAATGAACTCCAATAGTTATTTTCATATCAATTCATAAAATTGAAGATGTTTTTGTAATTGAGAGTCATACAGGGTTTGCTTGCTTGTTGTTGTTGTTTTGTTTTCTTTTTACCTCAGGATCACCCTGGAGAATGACTGAGAATTTATATGAGAAAATCTTTGGTGTTATTACTAATAACCCTCAGAATGATAGCTTGGTACATGTATGCCTGCAATTGAGTATAGAGCACAGCCAACCAAAAAGAGTAACTGTTTTAAGAGCATTCACCTGTTTACATACTAAATAAGTGATAAAGAGCAACTCCTTTGTCTCTGAAGGGAAATGTGGCATTTAGAATGTATTTGGAATGATTTCACTTCTCCTGGCCCTAATTCTTTAAAATGAAAATTCTAAGTCAAATCATCATAAGGAGGCTAGGGTTTTAGTAGGAAATTTGAGTACACAGTCCTAGCACTAGGTTTTCAGAACTGAATCTGTTTTAGTTTTTAATGTAGGCATGTTGTTGTTGTTGTTGTTAGGTGCCGTCAAGTCGGTATCTGACTCATAGCGACCCTCATAGGGTTTTCAATGGCTGACTGCTTCGGGATTGCCTTGGGAGTGGATTGCCAGGTCCTTCTCCCATTTTTGTGGTGCTGGGAATTGAACTCGGGCCCTCAGAGGCTGCAGCGCAGCGCTCTACCCACTGAGCTAAATCCCAGCCCAATGTAGGCATACAAATTGCTAAATGGAGAAGAAAACTCACTATTTATCATTCTCTGTTATTAGAAAAATTTTAAACTCTGATAAATCATATTTTTATGTATTTTCAATTATCTCATTTGAATTGTTCTCTGATTTTTTTTAAATGAAACTATATTTTTTTGCCATTTTATTTAATGATTTAAAATTAGGGAGGTGTGAGTAGTAGCCTTAAGCAGCTATATAATTCCTCCCAGAGTAAATTGTTACACATGGTAAAGGATTAAGCATCATGAAATTTATTATCCACTCTTGTAAATAAATTTCAGTTTCTGATGAATGTAAAACACATTTCCATAAACACAATGGTTATAATGGTCTCTTGAATCAACATGCGCTTTATAAAAATGGTTGCTTCTAACAGTACAATAAGACTCAAATTCCATTTTTCCTATGATTTGCAAATGGATTTAAAGAGGTTGTCATTTTATGTGTTTGTTTCTTTGAATAACAAAAAATAATTCATTATGAAAAAATTCTGCATTATTGACTTTGGTTATACACCATTCTTAAAGCAAGAAACTATGGGGCATTGGAAAGAGAGCAAGCAATCTAATTGTTATCTCTGAATTATCAAGTTATTAAACACTAACTCAGACAGGGTTAACATTACTTGCACTGCCTCCCTATAGTTCGTCAAATGTATTCAGTTGTCTCATTTAGTCCTTTATTCTCTTTCATGTCTTTGGATAGTGATCTTTGTGTAAAACGTCATATTTTATGAACTTGATTCAATTCTGTGACTAGTTATTGGCTGGTTACTAAATTCTTGAACTGTAAGCATAGAATATAGAACTAGCAGAGAACAGACTTGCCATCATCCTTAATGCATTTATAATTATGCCACCAGCAAAAGTCATAGATAATGGATTTGCAGTGGTTATAATGCCCACTACAGCCATTTCTTCTAAATACAGTGTAGAGCCTTCTAGCCAGCAGCTGCTTGGGAATCTTGTGCTACATCCAGAGGTGAGCATTTGGCCATCAGTGTTCTGTCAGTAAACTTGTTAGCAACTCTTGTGGGGTCCACAGGAAAGGTTCTGTAAATAAGGGATCATTAATATTGCCTTTTTGAAGTGTGGAAGAGAGCATGAACAGACTTGCGGAGAAAATCACAGAGCTGTGGTATGTGCACATGTACGTGCATTTGTGCATAACACACCTGCACAGAGAAAGTATAATACGTATAAACTCTACAAGTAGTCTCTCATATGGGTGTTTACATGTGTATTTTTGTATATGTATATTCATAGGGTATTTTTGTATATGTTGTTTTTGTTAGGTGCTGTTGAGTCAGGTCCAACTCATAGCAACCCTATGTACAACAGACGAAACACTACCCGACACTGCACCATGCCCAGCACTGTGTCTGTGCTTCTGTGCTATTTATAGGGTATTCAATGGCAGATTGTTAAGGGATTGTTTTGTTAGGGGGTTACCAGGTCCTCCTCCCATGCCTACAGCACCTAGTATTCCCAGGCAGTCTCTCATCCAAGAACTAACCAGGCCCGACTCTGCTTAGCTTCTGAGATCTCATGGGATTACATGCCACAGTGGTATGGTTGCAGACTTTATATATGTTGTTGTTGTTGTTAGGTGCCGTCAACTCGGTATCCAACTCATAGCAACCCTCTGTACAACAGGGGAAACACTATTGTCAGTGCTTCTCTGCTGTTCATAGGGTTTTCAATGGCAGATTGATTTTTGGGAGGGAGTTGCCAGGTCCTTCTCCCAAGCCTACAGCTTCTGGTGTTCCCAGGTGGTCTCCCATCCAGGTACTAACCAGGCCCGACCCTGCTTAGCTTCCGAGATCTGATGTGATCGGATGCCACAGGGCTACCACTGCAGGCTTATATATGTAGGTGGTTGTATGTGCATGCATATGTGCTAATCAGTACTTGGGAGTTTTCTGGAATTTTAGAACTGAAAAGAATTTCAAATTTTGTTCACACACAAAAATGGTAAAAAAGATCTTTCAAAAAATATGTAGTGTAGTCAGGTGTGGTGGTGCACACTTTTAATCCCAGCTATTTGGGATCCAGAGGGAGGAGGATTGCAAGTTTGAGGCCAAACACAGCTTACAGAACTTAATGGAACCCTGTCTCAGAATGCAAAGTAAAAAATGAGCTGGGGGATGGCTCATGGTTGAGCCCTTGAAAAAAGCAGATGTGAGGCCCTGGGTTCAACTCCCCATTACCACAATAAATAAATAAACAAATGTGGTGCAATGATTCAATTTTTATCCTGCTTTCATATTTACTTATTCTTCAGCTTAATTTTTCTTTGCAGCTAGGTTGACCTTCTTTTTGCACTATGTAGATCTTTATTATCTCTCTATTTATCATCTATCTGTTAATGATACAAAATTTTAGGTAATCCTGAGCTACCCACTCCTTTTTCTTTAACAGTATTTCTTCTTCTGAGTGGTCATTTTTATTCTCATTTTCAAGTTGTCTAATTTTAGAGTTATTTTTATTTTGATACTTTGTTTTTCTTAAACTATAGCATTCACGGCTAGGATTTAGCTCAGTTGGTAGAGCACTGTGCAGCAGTCTCTGAGGTCCCAGCACCGCAAAAATGGGAGGAGTACCTGGTAATCCACTCCCAAGGCAATCCCAAAACAGTCAGCCATTGAAAATCCTATGAGGGTCGCTATGAGTCAGATACCAACTCGATGGCACCTAACAACAACATGGAATTCACAATCACCTTGCATAATTAATTAAGCTGTTCTGGAGTTTGGATGAACAGAAAACTGAAAAGACTGCAGAGAGTTGGTTTTCAGTAAGATGATCATACTCCCAGGTTAGTGTATCCTGGGAGTGTGATTTGAAATCAGATTCCACTAATGATAGTGAAATTATCATTTAATCAGTTCTTTGTGTGGAATCCAAAAGAGAATGCTGCAGATAATTTATTCTCCACATCTGTTTGTATTTAGTTCAATATAAGTATAATTTATAAGTTAATATTATGTTTCTCACCTTCAGTGCTAGATTTTAATGACATTTCAAGATCTTCTGTGAATTATGTATAAATCGCAAGAATCATTGTGATTTTTTTCCATACTTAGAATTAAATATATCAAATTAAGTTCAGTGGCTTATGAAAGGATTCTTGATCTCAGTGCTCTAGGTGGTGGTGGTTGTTGTTAGGTGCCGTCGAGTAGAGTCTGACTCATAGTGACCCTATGTACAGCAGATCGAAACACTTGCCGATTCTGTGCCAGGCAAACAATCTTATTTATGTTTAAGCCCATTGTTGCAGACACTGTATCAATCCATCTGGTGGAGGGTTTTCCTCTTTTCTGTTGACCTGCCACTCTTCCAAACATGATGTCCTTCTCCAGGGATTGTTCTCTCCTGACTACATGTCCGAAATATGTAAGACGCAGTTTGGCCATTCTTGCTTCCAAGGAGCACTCTGGTTGTACTTCTTCTAGGACAGATCTGTTGGTTCTTTTGGCAGTCCATGGTATATTCAATAGACGTCTCCAGCACCACAATT
>VMDO01035102.1:0-16382 GCA_007922755.1 Pedetes capensis | reverse complement strand
AAAAAAAAAAAAAAAAAAAAAAAAAAAAAAAAAAAAAAAAAAAAAAGAAAAAGAAAAAAAAAAGAAAAAAATTAAAATAAAATCTAGAGATGGCAAATAAACCCATGAAAAGATGTGCCACATCATATATAATTACAGAATTTCAAATGAAAGCAATGAGATACCACTCTACACCTGTTGTTGTTGTTGTTGTTGTTGTTGTTAGGTGCTGTCGAGTCGGTATCCGACTCATAGCGACCCTTGTAGGGTTTTCAATGGCAGATTGTTTCAGGATTGCCTTGGGAGTGGATTGCCAGGTCCTTCTCCCATCTTTGTGGTGCTGGGAATTGAACTCGGGACCTCAGAGACTGCAGCGCAGCGCTCTACCAACTGAGCTAAATCCCAGCCCCCTACACCTGTTAGAATGGCTAAAAATCATCCAAAAGTAAAAAGATTAGTGCTTGCCAGGGATTGAGGAAGAAGGAGAGAGGGATGAACAGATGGAGCACAGGGCATTTGGGGGGCATTAAAAGTATTGTGCATGAGCTGGGCGTGGGGGTGCACACCTGTAATCTCAGTACTTAGGAGGCTGAGGCAGGAGGCTCACCAGGAGTTCAAGGCCAGTCTGGGCTATATAGCAAAACTGTCTCAAATCAAAACAAAACAAAACAACCAAATAAAAACCTAAACCCCAAAGCAAACAAAAAAACTATTCCCCATGATATTGTAATGGTGGATACATGTCATTATGCATTTGTCAAAAGCCATGTAATGTACAACCCAAAGACTGAACCCTAGTATAACCGATAGACTTTAGTTAATGATAATGTATGTTTATTGGCTCATCAATTACAAGTGTACCACATTAATGCAAGATTAATATATGTAAAATTAAATTAATAGAGATTAGTATGTGTAAATTAACATGGGAAACTGTTTATTGGGATGAAGGGCTATCTGGGGACTCTCTGTATTTACCATATAACTTGTACTGTTAACCTAAAACTTCTCCAGAAAACAAAAACTATTAATTAAAACTGCCTTACCCCTTCCAAGCCTCAATATTCTCATCTCTGAAATGATGAGTTGGACTAGATCTCAGAATGAAATGCGATCCTTCCAAGTAAGAAATTGTTCTTTAACCCCTTTACATTTTCCCAAAGTACATTTCGGAAAGTACATTTTCCCGTTATTATTTTTCTCTCTCCCTGCCACGTGGCTTTCAATGATCGCACTGGTAGATTAGCTGAGCTAGCATCCCTTGACTCTGGGTGTTCAGCAACAGGCTCACACAAAATAGTCAAAAAAGTTTTCTTTATCAAGTCTTTTGGGTGATTTTAAAAATAAAACTTCGAGGAGAATTCATGTTAGTTTGAAAGTGATTTTTGCATATTCATCTATAATTTTGGCTTCAGTGACCTGGAAAATATGCTTTCAAGTTAGAGTAAATATTTCAATTTTGGAGGGAAATGTTAATTACATTAGGATTTTAGTGAAATCCTTAGTTAACCATGTATGTAGCCAAGTGTCTCAATAGTTTAGTTTTTTCCTTGTTTTTTTTTTTTTATTTTTGTTGTTGCTTGTTTTGTATTTTTGAGGCAGAGTCTCCATAGGCCAAGCTGGCCTCAAACACCCATCCTCCTGCCACTGCTTTCCAAGTGCTGAGATTACAGATGTGGGACACCATGCCTGGCAATAGTTTAGGTTTTTAAGTTTTGTTTTGGTTTTGTTTTGGTTTTGTTTTATTGCAGTATTGGGGGTTGGACCCGGGGCCTCACACGTGCTTTGCAAGTGCTCTACCATTGAGCTGCACCCCCAGCCCATTTTTATTTTGAACAAAGGTCTCCTTAAGTTATGCAGACTGCCTCTGGTCTCCAACTTGCCATCTCCCTGCCTCTGCCTCTCAAGTCACTGGGATCACACGCCCAGCTTATTAGTTTAGTTTTAAATGAACATAAAGATTTCTATAAAAAGGCCAGGGGCTGGGGATGTAGTTCAGTGGTAGAGCACTTAACTAACATGTGTGAGGCCCTGGATTTTATCTCCAGCACTTAAAAAAGAGACTTCTTATTAAAAAGCCAGGCATGGTGGTATGTACCTGTGATCCCAAAACTTGGAAGGCTAAGAGCAGAGGATCAGAGTGGCTTATATAGCAAGACCCTGTGGAAAGAGAGAGAGAGAGAAAGAGAGAGAGAGAGAGAGAGAGAGAGAGAGAGAGAGAGAGGGAGGAAAAAGATTTATATAATAATGTAAATGGGTCATGTGAAGCTTGTGTTATTGTGCTCGGAAATAAAAAGACACTCAAGAGCACCATGGCCGTATAAACTCTGCAACTGTCCCTTCTCCTTGCTGAGGGGTGGTACAACATTTATATAGGCCACCATGTCCAATGTTCCCTACAGGTACTCACGAATATTTTTGTTTTTATTGCTTCATAGTGCTAGGGACTGAAGCCAGGGCCTAGCACATGCACAACCAAAGGTAGTCATAAATGTTCAGTGAGCCAGGCGTGGTGGCTCCTCAATCCCAGCACTGGGGAGGCTGAGGTAGGAGAATCGACATGAGTTTGAGGCTAGCCTTGTTTATAGAGTGAGTTCCAGACCAGCCTGGTTACACAGCGAGACCCTGTTGCAAAAAATGCCAAAGAAATAAGTAAACAAATAAATGTTTAGTGATAATGTTTATATATAAATATACATTTATATATTATATATAATATATGTATATATGTATGTATCTATATATATCTATATATATCTATTTTTAAGGTACTCAAAAGCTCTTCTGTCCTTGAGAGGCCCACATCCATGTCTTGGATGTTTATTATTATTTTTTTCTTAAGGATCTCTTTATTTTCTTTGAATGTCCATGCTTAAATCTAAAGCGTGTACTGTCTCTTATCCCTAATTAATAAACTCATCAACTTTGTTTCACTCTGTCTTGTCCTGCAATTCTTTTCTGCAATGGAGCCAAGGACCCAGCCGCACCTGAGTAGAGGTCCTTAAGCAGGGGATCTCCTCAGGCTACAGGTGGCGGGGCTGGACTTCATTTGCCACTGCTGCTGGCAACCTGAGGTTTCTTAGATATGACTCTAAAACGACAAGTGACACAAAAGACAAAGTGAACCTATCAAAATTAAAAACTTTTATGCTATTAATGGTATCATTAAGAAAGTGAAAAGACAACTCACAGAATGGTAGAAACTATTTGTGAATCACATATCTGACAAAGGAATGTATCCAGAATATATAAAGAACACTAGCAACTCAATAATCTAAGGCAAACTCAATTATATTTTCAATAACTCAATTTTAAAATGGGCAAATGACCTAAACAGATATTTCTTCTTCCTATTGTTATTGTTATTATTGCAGTTGAACCCATGGCCTAACACATGCTTTGCAAGTGCTCTACCTCTGAGTCACACCTCCAGGCCATTTTTTACTCTTCTGTCTTGAGACATTATCTC
The DNA here is from genome assembly GCA_007922755.1 of Pedetes capensis. Taxonomy (NCBI): domain Eukaryota; kingdom Metazoa; phylum Chordata; class Mammalia; order Rodentia; family Pedetidae; genus Pedetes; species Pedetes capensis. Next base: position 12,934 of record VMDO01035102.1, on the reverse strand, counting down.
ATTAAGTTATGCAGTCTGCCTCTGGCTTGGAACTTGTGATCCTCCTGACTCCAGGTCCGAGTGGCTGGGGTTACAGGCGTGCGTGCGCCACCACATCTGGCATGGAATAGACATTTCTTCATTAAAGATGTACAAATAGCCAACAAGTACCTAAAGAGGAAAATGCAACTCAAGCCCAATGAAAGACCACTTCACACTGCACCCACAAAAATTGTAATAATAAACCAGATGCCATGGCGCACATCTGTCATCCCAGCTACTGAGGAGGCTGATGCAGGAGGATCATGAAGCAGGAGGATAGTGGAGCCAGAGGCAGCCTGTGCACTTTGGCGAGATCCTGTCTCAAAATTAAAGGAAAAAAAAAAAGTAAAAAAGGGGTTAGGGGTGCAGCTCAGTGGTAGAGCACTCTGGGTTCCATCCAATACTTAAAAAAAATTTAAAAAGAAGCACTGGGCGCTGTGGTGCACACTTGTAATCCCCGCGGCTTGGGAGGCGGAGGCAGGAGGATTACAAGTTTGAGACCAGAGGCAGTCTGCATAATTTAGTGAGACCCTGTCTCAAAAAAGTAGGAAAAAAAAATTTAAAAAGAAAAATATAGCTATAATAATAAAAAAAACCCCAATAACATGTTAGGGAGAATATGGAGAAACTAGAACCCTTATACATCACTGGTGGAACTATGGTGCAGCCAAATTTAGAAAAGTCTAGCAGTTCCTTCTTTTGAGTTACATATAACTCTGTGATTCTACTAGTCAGTAGAACTCTCTCAAGAGAAATGAAAACATAAATTTACACAAGAAGTCATCCATGAATTTATTTATTTTTTATTTTGGCAGTACTTGGGGGCTGAACTCAGGGCCTTGCATATAGCTTATAAGTGCTCTACCACCGGGCTGCACCCCAAGCCCATTTTTTATTTTTTATTTTGAGACAGGATCTCACTAAGTTACATAGGCTGCCTGTGGCCTGGCACTCTCTATCCTGCCTCTGCCTCTACAGTCACCGGGATTACAGTGTGCACCATTGTGCACCACACATGAACGTTTATAGCAGCAGTGATCACGATAGCTAAGAAGTGTAAACAATCTAAGTGTCTAGCCAGGTGCAGGCCTGTAATCTAAGCACTCAGGAGGTGGAGCAGGGGGCTGGTGAGTACAAGGCCAGCCTAGGCTATATGGTAAGTGCCAGGCCCGCCTGTGCTACATAGAGAGATCTTGTCTCAAAAAAAAAAAAAAAGAAAAAAAAGCAAATAAGCAAACAATCCAAGTGTCTGTTGTTGTTTTTGTTGTTCTTTGTTGTTGTTAGGTGCCCTTGAGTCGAGTCTAACTCATAGCAACCCTATGTACGGCAGATCGAAACACTTCTCGATTCTGTGCCAGGCACACGATCTTATTTATGTTTAAGCCCATTGTTGCAGACACTGTGTCAATCCTTTTTTTTTCGCTGACCTACCACTCTCCCAAACATGATGTCCTTCTCCAGGGATTGATCCCTCCTGACTACATGTCTGAAATATGTAAGATACAGTCTGGCCATTCTTGCTTCTAGGGATCACTCTTGTTGCACTTCTTCTAGGACAGATCTGTTGGTTCTTTTTGCAGTCCATGGTGTATTCAATAGATGTCTCCAGTACTATAATTCAAAAGCATCAATTCTTTTCCTATGGTATATCCATACAATGAAATATTATTTTGCAATATAAATAAATGAAATACTGATACATACCATGACATAGATGAACCTGGAAAACATATTAAATGAAAGAAACCAGACATAAAAAGCACATATTCATATGGAATGGCCAGAATAGGCAAATCTATAGAGACACAAAACAGTGATTGCCTAGGGCTGGGAGGTTTGGGGAAAAATGGAAAATGTTGCTAATTCATACAGGTTTCTTTTAGGGGGGGAAATATTGCTCTAAAATTAGATTGTGAATGTACAAAACTCTAGTCACTTGTACTCTTGTTTTTTTAGTTCTTAAAAAAACCCTTTATTTATTTTTTGTGGTACTTGGGTGTTGAACCCAGGGCCTCGTACATACTTTGCAAGAGCTCTACCACTGGGCTGCATCTCCAGCCTATTTTTATTTTTATTTTTTATTATTTTTAAAATTTTGAGTCAGGGTCTGGCTAAATTACGCAGGCTGCTTCTGGCTTTGAACCTGTGATCCTCCTGCCTCTGTCTCCTGAGTTGCTGAGATTACAGGTGTGCACCACCATGCCCCGTTTAACGTTTTCTTTTTTAAAGTTAATATGTGAATTACAGGAAACAAAAACACAAGAAGCAAGGAACAAAGTGGTATGCTTGCACACTTTAACCAAATGAATTGTATGTGAATTGTAGCTCAGTAAAGCGGAAAAGAAAAGCAAAGAAAAACCAACACTGTATCTGCTCCCCAGAGTATAGTGAACTTGGAATGAATTTCAAATGTTAGCCATTCAGCTTGTACATGGTTTCCAAAATAATACATCATGAAACCCCTGATTGATGAATTGCAGCTGTACTAGGGAGGGATGTGACTTGGCACTTTCTCCCAGACAGAGACAACATACTGAGCACATTATACAAGTAGATGCTCAATTGAAGGGAACATTTTGCACCAAGTTCAACTCAACCGTTGCACTGAGCACATCCTGCACAGGGGAGTAACTCAGAAGCTGCACCTGACGACAGGGCCAGGCTCCAAGAGGCCACAGCTTTTTGGCCATCTGCATTGATTACTGCGTGATTACTGCGTGTCGTTTCGAAGCTAAGTAAACTCTGTTGTTAGGTGCCGACTCATGGCGAGCCTCATAGGGGTTTCTTTTTTTGTAACTTTTTATTAGTAATTTTAACGTACAACTTAGTGGGTCATTATGACATCTCCATACATGCATTTCATTGTACATTGCTCACATTAACTTCCCCCTTACCCTCTCATGCTCGTAGGGTTTTCAATGGCTGATTGTTTGGGGAGTGGATTGCCATATCCTCCCATTTTTGCGGTGCTGGGGATGGAACTCAGGGCCTCAGAGAGAGTGGAGCAGCACTCTACCAATTGAACTAAACCCCAGCCCCAAGTAAACTCTAGCTTGGCTGAAAATACCACTATGTGTAATGCGATCTTATATTTAGCTATATTAAGTGATACTCGTTGGGTGACAGGATTATGGGTGATCTTTATTTTCTTTGTTTCCCTGTGGTTTAAGACTTTTGTGGGTGTGTGTGGCGATGATATATTGATGTCTTCAGAAAAAAGAGGTTTGGTGCCTCCCTGCCACACCAGCGGATCATCGGTGAGGGTGGAACTCCAAGCACAGGGGTCAGCAGCCAGGCCGGCTCCAAGACTCCCCTGCACAAGGTTCTTGGCGGCAGCAGCACTTAAGCACTGACTGCTCCCCCGGAAGCCCCGCCCCGCCCTGCGGCGCCCCGCCCTGCTACGCCGCCGGTCTCCATTTTAATTGCGCAAGCGTGAGAACAGTCTTGCGTGGTGAGTGGGGACGTGGGGCATAAACCTTTGGGTTTACACACCTGGCGGGCTGCGCTTAGGTGCCAACTATGTAAGAGAGAACTGGAAGGGCTAGGTGCCGGTACTCCGGAACAGGAGTCCCTTCAACAGAGTCTCAGTTTAGCCCTCATACTAGAGCCACAGATTCCAGCTTGTTTGTTGCCAGGTACCCCTGAGAGCCCTGCGGTCATTGGTGGAATAATCCTGCCTGCCCCTCCACGCATTTAAAACAGCCATTTGTTTAAACGGGCAACATCTTACAAGTTCAGGAAATACTGAGCCTTAGGAATAATATGATTACGTGCTCAAACCCTCTCAGATTTTCCTTAGTAGTGTCTAGAGCATGCAACATGCATACGTATGGTCAGGTTGTTAAAGGTTTCTAACCAACACCCACATAAGCAGCAATCCAAAGATGCATTACCCTGCGAAAAACTGTTGCAAAAGACCTCTTTGAAGTACTGAAAAGTAAAGATGTCACATTGAAGATGAAGGTGCGCCTGACTCATGGCATGGTATTTTCAGTTGCATCATATGGTTGGGAAAGCTGGAGATTGAATTAGGGAGATAGGAGAAGAATTGATGGTTTTGAATGGTAGCGCTGGAGACGAATATTGAATATACCATGGACTGCCATAATAATCAACATATCTGACCTAGAAGAATTGCAACCACAGTGATCCTTGAAAGCTAGGATGGCTAGACTGTGTATTATGTATTTTGGACATGTTATCAGGAGGGACCAATCCCTGGAGGACATCACGTTTGGGAGAGTGGTAGGTCAACAAAAAAACCCTTAACTAGGTGGATTGACACAGTGGCTGCAACAATGGGCTTGAACATAAAAATAACTGTGCCTGGCACAGAATCGGGGAGTGCTTCATTCTCTTGTACATAGGGGCGCTATGCGTTGTACCTGACTCCACAGCCCGTAACAACAACCTTATCTGTTTTATAAATGTGCTACTTTCCCTCAGTGAACGCAGACTAGTTCTCACCTCTAGCCACAGGAGGGCGCACAAATACATTAGTCAAATGAAGTTTAGTACAAAATGTTGGGATACATTTACTTGAGAAAGAGGTAGTGTTGTATTTTTAGTGTCTGTTCTATGATAATGGAAATGGCCACTAGCCACATATAGATATCAACCCTTGAAATGTGGCTAATGCAATTGAGGATATTTTTAATTTTAGTTAATTTAATTATAAATTTAAACAGCCACATGTGGTTACTGGCCACCATATTGGACTATAAAAATCTAGAGCATTAGCCTCTATAGGAAGATTGGTTTTTCTGAAAAGCTTTATGAAATTGGCATCTAAATGAGTAACGATAATTTAAATGGTGAAGGAATCTGGGCATGGTGGCGCACACCTGTATTCCCCACATTTGGGAGGCTGAGGCAAGAGGATTGACAGGGTTTGAGGCCAGCGTGGACCATATAGTCAGTTCCAGGCCATCCTGGGCTATGTAGGGAGACTCTGTCTCAATCCTCCTGCCCTCCCCAAACCAAAGAAAATGGTGAAAGAAACTAATGTTGATGTTCCCACCATTGGCCAGCTTCTGTGCCAGGCATACTTATATACTCATTTCATTTAATCTTCACTATGCGCTTGAGAGATAGTTATTAGTATGCCTGTTTTGTGAACAAAGAAGCAGATGAAATAACTGACCCACTCATCAAGATAGTCGTTGAGCCAGATAACACCTATGTAACATTTATTGAGAACCTACAGCGTCAACAAATATATCAGTTAAGAACTATTACAGGCACTGGAAATCTACAGTGGAAACCCTGAACTAAGCAGGGGATAATTGGGTTCCATTTCCAACTCTGTCACTAACTAGGCCTATGCCCTTAAGTAGATGGTGTGCCTTTCCAGAGCTATAATTTCCTCATTTCTCAAACAATGCTTTTTTGTAACAGTGTATTTTTAACTGCTATTTAATTAGCATACAGTATAATGAGTTTCATTATGGGATTTTCATACAATTGCTTTCACATACTTTGCGCTTCTTCTCTCCCTCATTACCCCACATGTTGCTCCCACCCACTCTGACTAATCCCAGCCTCCCTCCAGATACATCCCCTTGTACCTCCTAATCTTACATATATATGTATATATATTTCTTTTTAAGATAAATCTAGCTTCCACATATGAGTGAAAACATGCAGTATTTGTCTTTGTGAGTCTGGCTTATTTCACTTAAAACGATGATCTCCAGTTTCATCCATTTTCCTACAAATGACAAAGTTTCATTCCTTTTTAGGGCTGAACAATATTCCTTGTTATGTTGTTGTTTTGTTATTCTTAGGTGCAGTGGAGTCGGTCCGACTCACAGTTCCCCTGTATGCAACAGAACAAAACACTACTCGACACTGTGCCATGCACATGATCTTTTTTATATTTAAGCTGATTGTTGCTGCTACTGTGTCAATCCATCTGGTTGAGGGTCTTCCGTTTTTTTGTTGGTCCGCCACTCTCCCAAATATGATGTTCTTCTCCAGGGATTGGTCCTGACAACATGTACGAAATATATAAGACACAGTCTAGCCATCCTAGCTTCCAAGGAACCCTCTGGTTGCACTTCTTCTGGGACAGATCTGCTTAGCTTGCCAGTCCATGGTATATTCAATATTCATCTCAAGTACCATAATTTAAAAGCATCAATTCTTCTCCTGTCTGCCTTATTCAATGTTCAGATTTCATAAGCATATAGTTGAAAATATGGCACAAGTTAGGCACACCTTCATCTTTAATGTGACATCTTTTCAACAGTTTAAAGAGGTCTTTTGCAACAGTTTTTCCCAGTGCAGTCAATGCATCTGATTATTTGACTGCTGCTTCTATGGGTATTGATTGTAGAACCAAGTAAAACAAAGTCTTGGACAACCTCAGTCTTTTCTCCACTTATCAGGAAGTTACTTACTGACCCAGTTGTAAGGATTTTTGTATTCTTGATGTTGAGGCACAATCTATACTGAAGGCTGTGTTCTTTGATCTTCATCAGTAAATGTTTCAAATCTTCTTCACTTTCAGCCAGCAGAGTCGTATTATCTCCATAATGCAGATTGTTAATGAGTCTTCCTCCAATCCTGATGTCGTGTTCTACTTGATAAAGTCCAGCCTCTCAGATTATTTCTCAGCACGGAGATTGAACAGGTACAGTGAAAGGATACAGTGCTGACACACACCTTTCCTGACTTGAAACCAGGCAATATTTCCTTGTTCTGTTTGAACAACTGCCTCCTCAGCCATGTACAGAATCCTTATGAGTAAAATTAAGTGCTCTGGTATTCCCATTCTTCCCAATGTTATCCATAATTTGTTGTGATCCACACAATCCAATGCTTTTGCATAGTCAGTAAAACATAGACAGACATCTTTCAAGTATTCTCTGCTTTCATTTCTTTGTGGACATCTGGGCTGATTCCATGTCTTTGCAACTGTGAACAGTGCTGCAATGGACATGGAAGTGAGGGTGTCTTTATGGTATGATGACTTGGATTCCTTTGGGTAAATGCCCAAGAGTGGTATAGCTGGGTCATATGGTAGTTCTGCTTTTAGTTTTCTGAGGATACTTCATACTGACTTGCATAATGGCTGTACTAGTTTACAGTGCCACCAGCAGTGTATGAGTCCCTTTCCCCCCTATATCCTGGCTGGCATTCGTCAAACAATGCTTTTAGCCTAAGAGATGTCCAAGGGCTATTTCATAGTTCACTGATTCTGAGATTCATTTCACTTTTTTCCACATTTTAATATCTCTGAATTCAGTTTTCATCCGATAGCCAATAGCTTGTTACAGTATAGTTGGCAGCATTTTTCTTAGTTTTATACATAAAAATGGTGTATCTTACATTCATGGCACCTTACACTAGATAAGATATGGCCTGTGTAATTTAAGAATGTCAGCGGACAGGCTACTCAGTGGTAGAACCCATGCTTAGCATGTATGAGGCCCTAGGTTTGATCCACAGGACCAGAAAAAAGGCAGTGAAAATATTTATTGTAGTTTTTAAAAAATATACATTTCAAAATTCCTCCAGAGGCAAAGACAATGACCTTTTATCGTGATTCTAAATTGAATTTAGAATATTAAACTGCATATGCCAGAATCAGTGCTTCTCCAAGTGGCCAATGCATGGCATGCAACGCACAAACTGAGAAATCTCTACTGTAGTGCCACACCCCCATATGCACTTAAAAAGCATCAGAATTCATCCTAGGCAAAGTTGGGGGTATGTGTGTGTATGTGGTACTGGGGCTTGAACCCAGGGCCTTGTACATGCTAGGCAAGTGCTCTACCACAGAGCTACATGCCCAGCCTTTTAAAAATTTAATTTTGAGACAAGATTTTGCTGAATTGCCCAGGCTAGCCTCAAATTTCCTGTGTAGCCCAGGCAGGCCTTAACTTTCCATCTTCCTGCCTCAGCCTCCCAAGTAGCTGGGATTGTAGGTATGCAACACCATGCCGGTGTTAGTTTTTGTCTTGAGAGTGTCTGATCCTCTTCTTTCTTCTCTGGATTGAACCCGGGGCCTCGTATGTGCTAGGCAAGTGCTCTCCCTCGGAGCTACACCCCGCCCTAGGGGTTCAATCTCGTGCCACCATGGGAGCTGGTGAAAGAGTATGTTTGTTGTTGTTGTTGTTAGGTGCCGTCGAGTCGGTATCCGACTCATAGGGACCCTCTGTACAACAGGGGAAACACTATTGTCAGTGCTTCTCTGCTGCTCATAGGGTTTTCAATGGCAGATTGATTTTTGGGAGGGGGTTGCCAGGTCCTTCTCCCAAGCCTACAGCTTCTGGTGTTCCCAGGCGGTCTCCCATCCAGGTACTAACCAGGCCCGACCCTGCTTAGCTTCTGAGATCTGGCGGGATCGGATGCCACAGGGCTACAGCTGCAGGCCCGAAAGAGTATATAGGCTGTCCCAAAAGGAGATCAAAGAAGCAGGTGTGAGTGCTGCCACCTGCCACCTAAGTGAGGGATCACATCAATGGCACTGCATACAAACTGCCGCCGTGCCTGGCTCCTGGGACTATCCTTCAGAGCTTCAAAAATCTGCCTGTGTAGGGCAGGTGTGGTGGCAAACGCCTGTAATCCTAGCACTGGGGAGGCTGAGACAGGAGGATCAATGTGAGTGTGAGGCTAGCCTGGGGTACACAGTGAGTTCCAGGCCGGCCTGGGTTACAGGCAGGCAGACAGACAAACCTCAAAAATATGCCTGTTGGTGTAGACCTGCCTTCCACTTTGCCTACAGATGTCTCTAGTGGCAGCACTAACCTGCAACCACACAGGGCAGAGTATTCTGGGAAACAGAGCTCCATTTAGATAAGTTGATCCAGCTGAAAGCCACTGCGGGGCTGTGCAGTGGACGGGGAAGCTGGAGTGCAGAGAAGAGAGCACTTATAACTCATCACAGCTTCAGCATTTTCCTTTTGCAAATGTAAACATATGGCTGCATGTGCATGTTGCTAGGACGGTTCCTGAAGCTTCACTGGCTTCATGGTAAATCCTTCCTGTGAGAGAGTCAACAGAACGCAGTTCCAACCTACCTCTCAGCCTTCTCTGACCTCCCTTCCCTTTCTTTGTCTTTTTTGTTTTTCTCCCCCTCCATCCCCCCACAAAACCACACCCCCTTTACTGAGCATTTATTTACCAGGCGTTTTCTAGGCACTGGGGATCCAGGAGGGGAAAAAACTGGGAAGAAATGACCACTTTGTGGGGCTTACATTCTAGCGGATCGCAGCAGACAAAGCAAAGAAGCCTGTTTGTGTGGCAGCTGGTTGTAAGGTCCCCGGGGTAAATTTGAGTAAAGTACAGAGTAGGAAGGGGAGTGAGCATGGAGGATTTTGGTGGGTGGTCAGAGAAGGCCTCACTGAGAAGGTTAACCAGGCATCTGAAGGAGGGGAAGGAAGGAGCCACACAGCTCCCTGGGACACACTGTCCCAGGCCCAGTAAACTAGCACGCAGCCCCAGAGTCAGGCAAGGTGAGGCCAGGGAGCTTGCTTTGTTCTAGAAGGACGAGCTAGGTGGAGTCAGCAGAGGTCAGAAAGGTGGGCGGGGCGTCTCCTGCAGAGCCAGGCGGCCATTAGCCTTTTACTTTGAGCACGCTGGGGCATGATTGCCTAGTGACATTTTGATTGCTGGAGTTACTATGTTGAGACAGACTGGCTGGGAGTGGTTTGGAGGCTTTCGTAGTAATCCCACCCAGCACTTTCTGCTTTAAGCACCAGGGATTTTCTGCCCAATATACTCTGCATTTTCTTGCTTGGTTTGTTTTGTTCTTTTGATCTCCATCCACGTGGATTGCTCTTCCTGCTTCCTGTTTCCCCCTCATTTGCCCTAAAGTTGATGCCATAGCTTGATAATCTTTCTTTTTAAAATTTGATAGCGTGATTTTATTTTTGCAAGCGTTCCTCCTGAACCTAGTAAGAGATGGCAAGTGAGTCATTTATGTGTTTTTGAAAAGGTCCCGGACTATGCTTGCACATCCCGAAGCACGCTACTATCCTCAGCCCGGTCCTCGCCCTGTATCCATGCAAATAGCACCACACAAGGAGATTAATAATTTTAGCAGAAACCTGGCAAACACCTGGCATCATGAAAACCAAGTAATCAAAGTGAGTGTCACCAGTAATGGGGCAAGCTGATGTGATGAATCCCTTGATGTGGAACCCTGAGAACAATCTGAGATTTCTTAGATGTAGCGCCATAAAATATGCATAACTCAACTGGGCATGGAGAGGCAAGCCTATAATCCCAGCACTCAGGAGGTTGAGGCAGGAGGATCATGAGTTCGAAGCCAGCCTGGGCTACATAGCAAGACCCTGTCTCAAAAAGGAAACAAAAACAAAAAAGGTAACTCAGTCTAATCATCAGGAAACATCACACAAATCCAGACTGAGGGAACTCCCACAGCATAACTGGCCTGTACTTTGCACAGTTGTCAATATAAAGAAAGGCTAAGAAGGTCAGGAGTAGTGGCCCACACTTGTAATCCTAGCACTTGGGAGGCTGAGGCAGGATGATAGCCAGTTTGAGGCCAGCCTGTCGATATAGCGAGTTCCAGGCCAGCTGGGGCTACATAGTGAGATCCTGTCTCAAAACAAACAAAAAAACTTAAAAAGACCTGACAAATAAATCTTATATGTACTGCTGGATTGGGTCCTGGATTGGAAAAAGTACTAGAAAGGACATTATTGGTACAGTTGGAAAAATTTGAATATGAACTATAGATTGGATAATTCTATTTCAATATTAAATATCTTCTGATTCTTGTGATTGGACTGTAGTTATGTGAGCAACTGTTCTTGTTCTTGGGAAGTATACTCTGAAGTATTTTGAAAGTCAAGGGCCATAGTAAACTTATTCTCTTGTGGACCAATGCTAGCTATGTATATCTATGTCTGTCTGTCTGTCTATCTGTCTATCTATCCATCAAATGATAAAGCAAAATCTTAACAATTGAGTATGGGTGAAGGAGGTATACAGGAATTTTTATACTATTCTTGGAACTTTTATGTAAGTTTAAAATTATTTCACAATAAAAACTTTATTAGGCTGGAGGTGTATCACAGTGGTACAGCACTTGCCTAGCATGCACAAGCCCTGAGTTCAATTTCTAGCACAGAGGGGAAAAAAAGCCAGCATGGTTGTGCACACCTGTAATCCCAGAACTTGGGAGGCCGAGGTAGGAGGATCATGAGTTCAATGCCAGCCTGGGCTACACAAAGTGACCTTGTCTCAAAAAACCAAAACCAAAACCACACAAACAACAAAACACCTTTTGTCAGAAAGATGGCTACAATTTAGGTGTAAGGGGATGGAAGTTGGGATCATTCTTTATAACAGATATATCCTTTGCTTTCAAAACAAACACTGATGTTGTCAAATAGTCTTTCTGCAGTAACAGGAAGGGTAAATCATTAACTTTTCCATAGCTTTGAACTTAGTGTTCCCACTTGCATCTTAAGTCCACCTGCTCTGTTGGAGTAGGCAATTAATAAGGTACAAACAGTTAAAAGCTCAAATGACTAACCAATCTCTTTATCTTTAATGGCTTGAGCAGACAAATGTTCCAGGAAAAATGACTCTCTGTAAGAAGAGCATGTTATTAACAAGCGAAGTACATCCACTTGCAGACATGCATTTAATGTGCTTTTACAGCACTCGACTTTAGCACAGGACTTAGAGTACAATAATAGTCTGTTGATTCTAAACCTTGGTGGCACATTGAAATCACCTAGAGATTTTTTTTAAAGTACTGAGGCTTGAGTCCTTCCCCCGCAGATTTTGACATAATTGGTCTGTGGAGCAGTCTGAGAGCTTCAAAACCATCCCAGATGATTTTAACATGTGGCCCAGAAGAAGAACTGGTCTAGAGTACGCCTTTTCTTTTTCGGATAACTATATTAAAGTTTTAAGAGATGTCACAGAGCAGAGATGACTCAGCCTGGGAAGGCAGCATCTTGGGAAGATGACACGATCCACAAAAATCATCTCTCCTTTTTCTTCCATGGAATTTTCCTTTCTGGTACCTGTTTTTTTTTTTTTTTTTTTTTTTTTTTTAACCTGGATTTTTTTTTTCTAGTACCAGGACATTGAACCCAGGACCTTGAGCACACTAGGCAAGTGCTCTGTCCTTGAGCTGTTCTAATAGCCCTTTTTGATTTTTTATTTTGAGACTGGGTCCCATTATATTATGCAGGCTGCCTCTGGCCTCAAACTCTCAATCCTCCTGCCTCAGCCTCTCCTGAGTCTCTGGCATTATAGGTATGTGCCATGGCACCTGGATTGAATTTGAATTATTATTCTTATTTTTTGCAATACTTGGGGGTTGAACCCAGGGCCTCACACTTACTTTGTAAGTGCTGTACCACGGGGCTGCACCCCCAGCCCATTTTTTATTTTTTATTCTGAGTCAAGGTCTCGATAAGTTATGCAGGCTGCCTCTGGCCTCATGCTCCTCCTGCCTTCATCTCCTGAGTTGCTGGGATTACAGGCAAATGCCACTGTGCCCAGCCTGAATTTGAATTCCTTATATTTATATCTTCTTCCTCATTAGATTGCAGACTCCTGAGGCATGGAATTCATGGGAAAATGATTGTGTATTTTTGTGAAGTTAAGATAACAGGACCTCCCACTTTGAGGTCTTGGAAGGTTAGGCACTGGCTTTTAGCTCTTTCTCTGGTGCATTTTTATTTTTTATTTTTATTTATTTATTTATTTTTCTTTGACTTATTTTTTTTATTAGAAATTTTTAATGTACATCATAATGTGATTCATTTTGACATGCTTTTCGTTGTGACAATTTTCATATATGCAATTTGATAAGCATTATTCATATAGGTTACCCCTTACCCTCCTCTATGTTCCCCCCTCCCCCCTTCCTATCTAAGTTTCCCATCCAAGTCTTCTCTATCTTTTACTATATAGTATT
>VMDO01035101.1:0-16383 GCA_007922755.1 Pedetes capensis | reverse complement strand
GTGTTGATTATAGAGCCAAGCAAAGTAAAATCTTGGACAACCTCAATCTTTTCTCCATTGCCTATGGAGTGGAGTCTCATAAAACAGAAATGATGATGTGGCCCTGTCATAGGAAGAGGACACCTGGAGTCCCTTCTGTCTTTTGAGTCTCTGATGACCTTGGAGTTATACAAAAGGGGTGTGAGTTCCCCGGTCCCCCAGGAGGGATGTGGCAGGGCTTGAGGGCAGGTCGGGAGATATGGAGATATCTCGTTTCAGGGATGAGGTGCTGCGGGTGGACTTGGTACCAGGGCAAGAGGGAGACCTGTCAGCAGTAGGTGTGGCAGGTGGAGGATCCCATTGGCATGGGATTCCTGGGTGGGTAGGGCTGAGACAGACAGAGGCAGTGTGCGGCAGTCCTTACACCAACACCTGATATTAGATCTCCAGCAGTGAGGGGGACAGGCAAGGGGGGTATTGGAAGAGAGTCCTGGGCAGGACTGAGTGTTTATCCAAAAGAGACCACATTACATATAGAAGCAGCTGAGTTTATCTTGAGTTGGAAATTTTCTGTCTTCTGCCATCCTCAGGATGGGAGTTTTGTAATTTTGTTGTGTTCAGTTATGTTGTTGTTGTTAGGTGCCGTCGAGTTGGTATCCGACTCATAGCGACCCTCATAGGGTTTTCAATGGCTGACTGTTTCAGGATTGCCTTGGGAGTGGATTGCCAGGCCCTTTTCCCATTTTTGCGGTGCTGGGAATTGAACTTGGGGCCTCAGAGACTGCAGCACAGCGCTATACCTACTGAGCTAAATCCCAGCCCATGTTCAATTATAGAGAAATTAAAAGTTCCTTTTTTATGCCCAAGTTTATGACTGTGGCATTCATATGTTCCACACAAAGTCCTTACCCACTATGTATAGTTAAATTAAGTTTGGTCTAAAGCTTCCTCTATATACACTTTAGGTTGACCTAAAGGTCTGTCGTTTGTAGTGAACTACAACATAACTTGATATGTAAACAGAGTGCAACCTAACCTGGGAATATGCTCTTGTAAGAAATAGTGGGTGTCACCCAATCATAGCAGCCAAACCTCCATTCAATCAGGGGCTAAAAGATACCAAAACATGACCATATAAGGAAAATACCAGCTGCAGCCATTCAGCTGGGTTTCCTTATGTCACTTCCTGTTCTCTGGCTATGATTATAACCCACACATGTGGTAAGGCAGAATTTCTGGACCCTTTCCTGTTTGGATTCATGAATTGTGTATTTTCTCAGATAAACTCTGCTCAATATAATTTGTCTACACTTTTTCTTTTAAGACTGTGACACGGGTAAATGAATAGACTCCTTACTGTCCCTGTGTTGTTGTTGTTAGGAGCCGTCCAGTCGGTATCCGACTCAGCGACCCTACATACAACAGGCGAAACACTATTGTTAGTGCTTCTCTGCTGTTCACAGGGTTTTCAATGGTGGATTGTTTCTTGGGAGTGGGTTGCCGGGTCCTTCTCCCAAGCCTACAGCCCCTGGTGTTCCCAGGCGGTCTCCCATCCAAGTACTAACCAGGTCCCACCCTGCTTAGCTTCAAGATCTAAAGAGATCGGATGCCATAGGGCTACTGCTACAGGCTACTGTCCCTGTGGTCCAAGTGAATCCTGGATCTCTGAAAAGATGAATCGTGAAGGGATTCTTGGGGGTAGAAATACTCCACCCTTGAGCTTGCAGGTGTGTGTTTAGATGTGTGGTGTGTATGTCTCTCTGTGTGAGCATGTGCATGCATATAAGGTGGACATGTGTATGCACATGTGTGTGGTGTGTCTGTGTGTGAAGTGTATGCATGTGTGTGCTTACGTAAGAGAGTATATGCACTCATAGACGTACACGTCCATTATGATATCTTAAGGTTCATGTCAAATATTTTTCATTTGGCTACATTTTCTGTCATCTGTATCTCATTTTCACTTGATGCAAATCACCAAAAGCTGATTGACAATTCAAAGACATACTTAAAAGTATTGATTCAGTAAGATTCCTTTCCTAAGGAATTTTTTTTCCTTTTTTTTTTTTTTTTTTTTTTTTTTTTTTTTTTTTTTTTTTTTTTTTTTTTTTTGGATTTAGGGATTTTTTTGCAATTGGAGAGTTGAACCCAGGACCTCAACCATGCTAGGTAGGTGCTGTATGGTGGAGTTGCACCTTCAGCCCCTTTCTTATTTTTCATTTTGAGTTAAGGACTCACTAAGTCACCCAGGCTGCCTGTGTCGTTGAACTGGCGATCCTTCCATCCTTCTGCCTCTGCTTTCCCAGTCACTGGGATTACAGGTATGAGCCATGGCACCTGGCTTCCTAAGCAATGTGTTTGGCTACTTGAAAAAATGTATCCTAAAAATGAGGATGATTGTTGTTGTTATGTGACATCAAGATGGGTCCAACTCATGGTGAGCCTTTGTACAACAGAACAAAATACTACCTGACACTGTGCCATGCCTGGCACTATGTCAGTGCTTCTCTGCTATCGGTAGTGTTTTCAATGGCTGATTGTTTTGGGAGTGGTCTGCCAGGTCCTCCTCCTAATGAGAATGATAGTAGCCTTTTAATCCACATTGTCAGATTATACTTGAAATATTTTATTCACTTTTAGACAAGGGAGCCATGAACTGGCTGACGTCTTCCAGGACAGGGGAAGAAGGGAGCTGATAAAGATAATATGTGGTTTATGAGTACACGCTAGGGTGCAGGGTTGAGAAGACCATATGGGTTGAGCATCCATCATCTGGAAGTCCAAAATCTGAAATGCTGACCATATGGGTTGAGCATCCATCATCTGGAAGTCCAAAATCTGAAATGCTGCAAAAGCCAAAACTCATTTTTGAGCACCCACATAAATACGAAGGGCTGGGATTTAGCTCAGTTGGTAGAGAGCTGCTCTGCAGTCTCTGAAGTCCCAAGTTCGATTCCCAGAACTGCAAAAATGGGAGAAGGATGTGGCAATCCACTCCCAAGACAATCCTGAAATAGTCAGCCATTGAAAACCCTCTGAGGATCGGTATGAGTTGGACAGGACTTGCCAGCACCTAACAACAACATAAGATGAAAAAGATCAATGCTTCATGATAAACAAACTTTGTATCATGAACAAAATTAAAATATTGTTTAAAATTACTTTCCTGCAATGTGCATAAGACGTATCTAGGAAACATATAAATTTCATGTTTAGATTTGGGTCCCATTCCTATGGTATCTCAACAGGTTCGTGTACATATTTCAAAATGTGGGGAGAAGAAACCACAAACTCTGCAACTCTCCTGGTCCTAAGCATTTCAGATAAGGGACACTCCACCTGTGTCATATAGGGAATAGGCTAGAGAAAGGAAGGTTCAGGAAAGTTGTAAAGGCAGTTTTACGGCTTCCGAAAGGGAATAGAAGACAAAGATTGATTTGTATATTCCCAAGCAGAAAAGTGGAAGTGAAATGAGATCGCTTTCTATACAGAATAAGGGAGTGCTTTCCACCATTCAGACAGGAACCTGACGGTTTCAGGTGAACTGTGTTCTGTAAGAGACAGGCTAGGGGACTTTGTCTGGGGACGCTGTTGAGGGTCATCCTGTAGAAGATGCCTTCGCTGGGGCTCTTGTGGTCTTTCATCACGGCAATGCTGTGCCCTGATGAATTTTCCATGCTGTGTAAATTTAAACAGGACTATGACCCACTTTTTCCCCTCTTGTACATTTTTTCCTGGCCTGTTAACAAAGATTTAATGACCTACTAATGCTTAAGGCCCTCTTTAAAAACCACTGTCGGATTAGCACTTGTTTTTTAAAAAATTAATCTCTTTCTTTGGTTTGCTGCCTTTTTCCTCCAGTAAGATGCATGGCAGTGCCCGTCTCCTCCCTACTGTGGGTTCTGGAACTGGGTGACATGAGATTTGCCCCTATCTGGGCCCACTGGAAACATGACTTCAGGTGAAGGCAGTATATTTTGCACTTAGGAAACCAGTTATTCCTCTAACACCCCAACAATAGGGCGTCTGTGGCTCTGGTTTGCTACAACAAATCATCTTAAATCCAGTGTTCAGCACCAGCACATGTTAGAGGTTCCCAGATGAGGGAAGAAAAAAGCAGAACTGTCATCCGAGTTGATCCAGGGTAATGGCCGCATGATTTCCAGTTTGGTAACTTCTGCAAAGGGGCTGGGATTTAGCTCAGTTGCTAGAGCGTTGCTGCGCTGCAGTCTCTGAGGTCCCAAGATCAATTCCCAGCGCTGCAAAAATGGGAGAAGGACGTGGCAATTCACTCTCAAGGCAATCCAGAAACAGCCATTGAAAACCCTATGAGGGTTGCTATGAGTCAGATATGGACTTGACGGTACCTAATAACAACAATGGCTGGGATTTAGTTCAGTGGGTAGAGCGCTGCGCTGCAGTCTCTGAGGACCCGAGTTCAATTCCCAGCACCGCAAAAATGGGAGAAGGGCCTGGCAATCCACTCCCAAGGCAATCCCGAAACAGTCAGCCATTGAAAACCCTATGGTTTTCATAGTCGATAGCGACTCGACTGCACCTAACAACAACAACAACAATAACAACAACAACAACTTCTGCAAAGACAGAAGTTCTTGCTTGGAAGGTCCTTTCCGTCTTCTCCAAACATCTTAATCCTATTCATCCTTAAACACTCCTGAGAAACTTTTCTCAGCCCCCAGTTGGATGTTGCTCGTGTGCCTGTTTGGCCTGAGTGTCTTTCTGTGTTGCTCTCTCCATCCCTGTGTTCTCCGGGAGACTGCAGGTTTCTTCATGGCGTCTTCTTCTTTCTCTTCCTCCCGTGGTACTGGGTTGTAATGTCGGTTAATGGGCAGAGTGTGGGTTGTTCGTGGAGTGAACAGATGAATGGATCTATCATAACGCCTTCGCTCACCACATTATTCCCCCAGCAGGAGGCAAGCTGCGGAGCCACCTCTCAGAGCAGGAAAAGACCCCAAGGAGAGTAAATGTGTTAAATACTCAAGGCTTCAAAAATAATTTTTGTTAAGTTCACTTGAGAGGAATAAACTTCATCATTAGACAGTCTTTGTTCTTATAATGTCTTCATTTTAAATTTTTTTCCCCTAGTGGAGGGAGGGGTCAATGTCTGCCTTAAAATGAGGTTCAAAATTGAATGTTTTGATTTGTATTACAAGATCCTGCAGAGCCCAAACTGTTTCATTTATTTTTTTCTCTCTGATGCACTTGACCTCTTCTCAGATAAGGATGAGTCTTCTGTAAACATTTGACTAATTTCTAAATAAATAAATAAATAAATAAAGACAGGCTACAATTCATTTTGGGGCTGGGATTTAGCTCAGTTGGTAGAGTGCTGCTCTGCAGTCTCTGAGGTCCCGAGTTCAATTCCTAGCACTGCAAAAATGGGAGAAGGACATGGCAACCCACTCCCAAGGCAATCCTGAAACAATTGGCCATTGAAAACCCTGTGAGGGTCGCTTTGAGTCGGACACTACTCGATGGCTCCTAACAACAACAACAGAATTCATTTTAATGCATATTTTATTCCAAATGATGTCAAAACATGAATGACTGAAGTTTTTACTGTTTCACCATTTCTGTAAGCTCAACCTAGAGGACAGAAGATAAGGAACAGAAAAAAAAAAAAGGGCAAATGTTTTGGCTACTTCCAACTAGTTGGTCAGAATTATGACAGAGGTAATAACATAAAAATAATAAACTGACAAAAATGTGGTCAGTTCTGTGGCCTTGTATAGACCCAGCTAAGCAGAATTGTTTTAGTGAATAAGAAATGTGGGGCCATGGCCATCAACTGTTTAATGGTTTCCAAACTAATGCTTGCAGGGAAATGAATGATTTATACAGAATCCAAATCATACAGTTCTCAGCCAGGAGTGCCTATGAGTATTGATCTTGGATTAGGGATGGTGGCATATTAACAAGAAGGCTGAAAGATCATCTCATCTCTGTGGGTTTTATCTCATCTCTGTGGGTTACACAAATAGATTTACACAGAATATTTTTGTGGAATAATAAGAGTAATATAACATGTGGATAGTGAGAAAGGCATTGTTTTTGGCATCAAGAGTCCTGGATGATTTTTCTGGCCCTGTAACCAACTAGCTCTCTCCTCTGAGAACCCGGAGTTTTGTTCATGTATCTGTTGTGGTGTTTGCAGCTATGGTATAGTTAATTTTATAAATATTTGTATTCCATTACCTCTTCTAGGTCAGAGCTGTCTTGCTTGCCTTTGTCTTTCCAGGGCTTAACAGGATATATGCCAGATATATATTCAGGGAATGCATTGAGATGAAGGAGTTGGATAAGATTGTTAACTTCTGGGTTTGGAGACTCTCAAAATCAGAGAAATTCAACCACACACAGTGTTTAAAATGGGCTCAAAGATTTTTCAGGGGAAATTATTAAAGGCATTTAGTCTATTGTTTCCCCATACATGAAGGATACAGTAATTCAGTCTCCACACCTTATAGACACAATAGGAACTATCAGGCTGGAGCTCTTGTGGTTTCCCCACAGGAAATGTACAACTTTGACCCACCCACCGGTACTATCTCATCCTCTTGGTACCATAGGTTCTGTTACCTCTTCCAGTGTCCCACACTCTCTCCCTGACTATCTTACTTCATCCTGTACATTAAAATTTCGGTGAATCCAGTGGTTTTGCTTTTGCCATTCTTAATAGCTCTTCACACACACACACACACACACACACACACACACACACACACACACACACAGGGTTTCGGGGCTCCCAGCATTGAATCCATTTCAGCCAAACCTCCTAGAAGAGCGATGCACACTCCTTGTGTCCATTTCCTCTCCTTCCATTCTCTACCCCTTCCATCTGCCACTCTCCTCCTCCGTGTTGTCCTCGCTACACTTGATAAATCTAGGGATGATGCTTTGCAGAAACAAACAGATTTCCCTTTGCTCCTTTTCAGTCTCCTCTTTGAGCTCATTTTCTTCAACAATCTCTTTAAAATTGGGGATTCCTGGGAGGGGAAATATTATAAAGGGGTAAAGAGGGAGAGGAAAATCTCAGAATACAGATGCAATTATATGAACATATGAAAAAAATCAATGGGAATGTAATCCATCACGGCATATGATTTTTATGGCATATAAGTAGAATTCCTACCTTTTTTCTTCTTCAGTTTATTGCTGTTGTTGTTAGGTGCCATCGAGTTGGTATCTGATTCATAGTGCTCCTACGTACAACAGGTGAAACAATATTGTTAGTACTTCTCTGCTATTTGTATTTCAATGGCTGATTGTATTTTGGGAGTGGGCTTATGGGTCCTTCTCCCAAGTCTACAGCACCTGGCCTTCCTAGTCACTTTTCCATCCAAGTATTAACCAGGCCTGACCCTGCTTAGCTTATAAGATCTGATGGGATTGGATGCCACAGTGCTATGGCTGTAGGCCCTCAGTTTATACTGCTTTGTAAATTATGTAAGATGAATATGTAAGAAAAAATGACTTAATTGTTGCATAATTGATGTAGCAAATGACTTATTACGCTGTACCCCACTAACATTTATAAATTAAAAAAATTGGGAATTTCATAAGACTCAACACTCTGTCCAAAACTCTCCTTCTTCCTCACCCTCACTGCACTATTCCATGCACACATTTTCAACTATCTCTTAAATATGACTCATAAATTTATGCCTCTGGGCCAGATCTCTCATTCCTCATGCCCTTTTGGCCATCTCAGAAACAGCAGGCCAGACGTGTCCCGAAACAACTCATTATATTTCTTCCTGCCACCCAAAGTTTTGATCCTTTCAATATTTTCTGTTTTTATGAAGAACTTTGCCGATCCAATGAGGCATGAAACCCATATCAACTCACTCATATCAAATCTTACTGATTTTCATCTCCTTAATACATTTGGCCTGTTATGTCTGTAGCCCAAGCTATTATTATCTATTTCCTGGACTATTTACTGCCTTCTGAGTGGTCACCAACATCTTCTCTTGCTTTCTTTCAATTCACCCTCCAAAGTTCAGCCAGATTGATCTCATCAAAACAACTATCTGTTTAAATTATTCATCCTGCTTATAAATATGTCAGTAACTTTTCATTGATCTTAAAATGCTTACGGAGACCTTCAGAGTCGCGCATGGTCCAGCCCTTCCTCACCTCTTCTTCATCTCCACCATCCTCTTCTTCATCCTTTATCCTCTAGATGCTTGTCTTCCTTTTTGTAGGATATCTGCTTTCCTCACTTCAGCCACAATGCTTTATGAAGGTGTGTTGACAGTTGTCTAAAAACTGACTGTCAAAAAACAAAAACAAGCCGGGTGTGGTGGCGCTCACCTGTAATCCCAGCGGCTTGGGAGGTGGAAGCAGAAGGATCGCAAGTTCAAGACCAGGGGCAGTCTTTGTAACTTAGCAAGACCGTGTCTCAAAAAGTAAAAAAAATGGGTGAGGTGCAGCTCAGTGGTCCAGCACTTGCACAGCACAAAAGCTGAGGCCCTGGGTTCAACCCCCAGTGCCGGGGCGGGGGGAATGCATCCTCTTAAACAACGTTCTGACCTGGTAGCATTTGCTAATTTTCATTTTTTTAAAATAATGTAAATCATCCCACAGGACATCAAGAGGCACATAAAATTCCTGAAAATTCAACAGCCTGCTCTTGTGAGCCAGTATGAGCTGGGTTTTGCGCACCACTGCGGCTATTTCCTCTGCCTGGATTCTCTTTTTGTTGCCTTTTAAATGCCTACTTAATTTTGAGAGTTCAACTAAATCATCACTTCCTTAGGGAAGCTTTCTTTGATTTCTTTAAGTTAAATCTTCCTTCCAAATGTTCTCAGATCCCATTCGATGCCTCTTTTTGGCGCTTTTACGTTTATTTGACAGCTTTGATTAATGCCTGTCTCCATGAGTAGACTTTTAAGCTTCGAGAGTAAGAAGAACATGTCTGCTTTCGGTCAACATTGTATCCCCAGGACTCAGCACAGTATCTTGCACACAGGGAACACTCAATAAATATTTGCTGAAAGCATAGTTAAAAGGAACTAACTTTGGACATAGCAAGCATCTCGGTTTACCAGTATCTTTTCCTATGTGCATCTGGAATGGGAATGCTTGCAGCAAGGTCACTAATTTACAAGTTACATGCAGATATGCAGTCTTACAAAGCTAAAGTTAAAATTGATCTACTTTCCATCAAGAATCCAGTTTTGGTGGAAAGAGGAAAGCAAAATTGGGTTGAATCTGGTTCCTTGAGGTGGATTCAAAAGTTATCTTTAGTGAACTGCTTATTCTTTCGATGAATTATAGATCTTCAGATTTCTGGCTCCTTCCTTTCCTTCTCCCAAAGATGGAAAATCTGGGTACAAGGGGAAGGGAGTGTGGCATATATGGCCTCTTGATGGTAGAGGTGAGTCAGGATCCTAGGGTGAACAGTAGAGCAGTTCTCTAGGATGTCAGAAGGTGTTTGGTGAGATCATAGAGTATGCTTCTCTAGGATGTCAGAGGGTGGTTGGTGGGATCATAGAGTATGCTTCTCTATGATGTCAGAGTGTGATTGGTGAGATCACAGACTATGGTTCTCTAGGATGTTAGAGGGTGGTTGGTGAGATCATAGAGTTGGCTTCTCTAGGACGTCAGAGGGTGATTGGTGAGATCATAGAGTATGCTTCTCTAGGGTGTCAGAGGCTGGTTGGTGAGATCATAGAGTATGCTTCTCTAGGATGTCAGAGGCTGGTTGGTGAGATCATAGAGTATGCTTCTCTAGGGTGTCAGAGGCTGGTTGGTGAGATCATAGAGTATGCTTCTCTAGGGTGTCAGAGTGTGGTTGGTGAGATCATAGAGTATGCTTCTCTAGGATGTCAGAGGGTGATTGGTGAGATCATAGAGTTGGCTTCTCTAGGGTGTCAGAGGCTGGTTGGTGAGATCATAGAGTATGCTTCTCTAGGGTGTCAGAGGCTGGTTGGTGAGATCATAGAGTATGCTTCTCTAGGGTGTCAGAGAGTGGTTGGTGAGATCATAGCGTATGCCAATGTCGGCCACTGCTCCTCATGCTCTGATGTCTTGACTGCTTGTGGTCCATGGTACCCACTCTTCCTGTTGGTCTTGGTTCAACATTTAATCTCACTTGTGTTGTGGGCCTCATAAAGTCTAGCTACAACCAAGCTCCTATGTTCCTTGCCCAAATTGTCTACCGTTTGGTAAAAAGTCATAGAATCATTTAATCCTTTCATAGCGACCTGATCTGGCAAATCCCCAGCCAGACTTCCCACTAATGAGGAAGACATGTGGGGAGTTTAGCATCCCTTCCTTGCTTCATGAGAACCAAGAGGAACTTATCCATCCTGAGGCCACGGAACTGAGATTATTCTGATTTAGGGACTTGAATTTGGAAAGAAGAAATCTGGATCTGAGTGAAAGAATCCCTGTCTCTTCCTTCATTCTTCTTACAGTTCACTGGTACTGCAAAAATTTCTCTTCCTTCTTCCAGTCAGAAACTTCCATTAGATAAGACACCATGATGAAGTCCATCAGGGTAGGCTCTTTGTAGGGAAACACACAAGATCTTATAAAGATTCTGTCTCAAGAAACCTGAAATCTCAAGATTGTCTTGAGCTAAAAGTACTATCTTGAATCTCAGACATGGAATATTAATTCTTTTCACTCTTGCTATAAATGCCTAGGCCTCTACCTCAGTCCCCTTGAATATAATGAATGTCCTTGTAGAAGTTAATGTATAAGAAAAAACAAAAGAGGAAAGAACAGGAATCAATTAAGCAAGCATGGATCTCCTTATCCACTAATAGTGCAGTAGCAGGGCAGATAAGTATATTTGGTGCCTCTCACATTTTTCCAGATTCTGTGTGACCCAGCACAGTGCCTTCCCTGGCTTTGTAGCCTCTTCCATCAATCCATGCTGAGCATTGCATCAGACTCCCTTTCCCAAATGCCATTTCCCCCTTCCATTACAACACTAAGTTCTACATACTTTTCTTGGATCTCACAGAGGGTGGGGTGAATACAAAAATCTCTTGACTTCTAGGCTCCCATTAAGCCATTTAAAGATTTTTCTCATTTCCCTACTGGAATGGCCTGCATATCCATCAAATACATTTTGAACTTTAACCTCTCTTTGCTTCTGATGGCATCCCCTTTACTTGGAATGTTTTCTTCCAAATCTCAAGCCAAGCTCACCACCTCCTGATACTTTCCTGTTGTTCTCCAGCCCAAAGGGACTGCACACACAGAGAAATGGCCAACTGTGCTATCTATTTAACATTGAACTAGATGTTGCTTGTCCCCATGTGTCTGTCAGCTTTTCATGCTGTGGGAGCTTGCCGGTTGCTGTGATGCTGAAAGCTACGTCACTAGTACTTCAGATAACAGGGTCACCCATGGTGGACAGGTTTCAGCTGAGTTTCCAGACTAAGACAGACTAGGGAGAAGGACCCAGCAACTCACTCACAAAACAATTAGCCATTGAAAACCCTATGAATATCAGAGAAGCACCTTCAAATATAGTGCTGAAAATGAGCCCCCCAGACAGGAAGGCATTCAAGAAACAACTGGGGAAGAGTTGCCCCCTTAAAGTGGAGTTGACTTTGATGATGGGAATGGACTAAAGCCTCTGGGACCTCCTTTTGCTGATGGGGCACAATTCAAAATAAGAAGAAACACAGTGGGCTCAAACATAGAAAGATTGTGTGCATGGCACAGTGTTGAGGAGTGTTTCGTTCTGCTGTACATAGAGTTGCTATGAGTCAGATTTGACTGAGTGGCACCTAACAACAGCAACAACAGGTTGCTTGAATTCCTGACTGGTTCTGTAACTAGTTTGGTGACCTTGGGCAAGTCACTTCCACTCTCAAAGTTAGATTCCATTTTCAAGATGAAGAGTGAGTTGGAAAAGTAAGGTGGAGAAAGATGTTTAGGTGGCCTCTGCAAGTCCTAGGACATAATTTCATAATTCATAACCTAGAGGTTATGCACATCTAAAAACTGGGAGATTTCACTTCTCCATATGGCAACAACAGGTTGGTAGGGGTGGTTGTCTGCTTGGATGGGACCTGTGCTAGCCCAGGTCGCCAATCCTGCTGCACTTCTGTGTCTTAAGCTACTTGGCACATGTAGGCAGCGAGTTTCTGGCCTTGGTTCTAGTGGTTCCTTGTGCCATTTGTTATACTAAATTAATTGTGATTTTTTTGTATTTTTGTTTGACGACTTAGGAATTACTGTTTCCCCAGATATTCTATAACTATCTTGAAAGCAAATCTTGTATCTTATCCTAATAATGGTAGCTAACATGTCTGAGCTCTTACTGTATGCCAGGTGCTGTTATGAACACTTATGTGTATTCACTCATTCCACTGAACATTTTTATCCCCACAGCAGCTAGGAAAATGTATTGCACATAATTGTTGGCAAATTTACTTTTGGATTATCTCATGGACAATTTGGCAAGGAATCAGACAGTGTTCAGATTCCATTTCTCCTGTAACTTTCATCAAATGGCTAAACAGTTTTTTCTTTTCTAAAAATTAGTAATATTTTTAGTTAGTGTATAAATTAATGAGCTCCATTATAACATTTCTGTACATGCATATCATTGTGTCTTGTTCATGCTCACCCCCTTGTCCTCTCATGTCCCCCTCTCTCCTCCTTCTGATCTCCTTCCTCCCTAGTTTCCATTCTGCCTATGTGTCATTTATATATATTTTAGTCTAGATTCTGCATATGAAAGAAAAATGTGGTATTTCTCTTCATTCCATTATACTTTTTTAACCTCAGGAAATACTAAGCTAACTTTCTTCTTCCCTCCTTTCCTCTTTCCTTCTCACTCTGTGCCTCCCTCTCTTACTTACCTATTAACTATCTATTGAATTCTCATTGATCACTACCCATTTTGATGTGATTTTCACGAAATAAAAGGTACAGTTTGGTGAGTTTTAACAGACATTTGGCAAACACACATATGAATGTAATCACCTCCCCAATCAAGGAATAGAACATTTCTGTCACTCCTGAAGTTCCATCTGTTCCCTTTCTAATTAATACCGACTCCTCTTCTGATTTCTATCACTATAGACTAGTTTTACCTGTTCTAGAATTTCCTAAGAATAGAATCATACCATATGTGTTTTTATTTTTGACTGAGCTCCTTGCTTGGCATGATTTTTTGGTGATTCATCCATGTTACAACATTGATCATTCTTTATTATGACTATGCTTTATTCCTTGTTTATTCATTGATTTGTTGGTGGACATTTGGCTTATTTCCAGTTTTGAGTTACCATAAATCAATCTTCTATGAATATTTTTATGCAAGTCAGTTTTTAAAAGACATAAGTACCCTTAGTTTTCTCATCTGCTGAATGGGGCCAAAATAATATCTATCTTTTACCATCTTCTGAAGATTAAATGAAAACTTGCATGTAAAACTATAACACAAGCTCTAGCACATAATAAATTCTTTCAATTAATTTTGTTTATCATTGATTTACAAAGGTAAAGCTTGATTTGCTATATACATAGAAAGAGTTAAGGTATTAAGCCTTTTATGTGTCTATAAACAAAAAATAAAGACTGTTCTTTACTTGAGTTCATTTGAACTACACGGAATCTTACATTTGAATTATCTTGAAAATGTCTGTAGCTCAAATTCAAAGGTGTTTAACTTTGAGTTAAACTCCAGTCATGCAAACACTTGAAAACTTGAAGGGCATGCAAAAGTAGTTATTGAAAGAACTTGCTTATAAGGACTAATACCAGTCTCATAGAAGAAGCTTAGATACTTTTCTGGACTTAAAATGAATCTTAAGGGATAATGTTTTGATAAGTTGAGGAGAAGTGAATTAAGACCATGTGGGAGTATCTTTTTTGTAAAAGGGACTTGAAAGTTTAAATATAATGGAAAAAAGATGCTTGGGGTGAATGCATTTAAACCTTTGACAGATGCACAACTTCAACATCACATAAACATGAAGGCCGTTACTGCTCAATTTCTCCTCAGTGCCTGGAATGCTCTCTCCCACCTGCCCCTTTGCTCCTGGACACTTGATAAAAACACACCTTTGGTGATGACAGAAGAACTGAGTGTGGCATATTTCACCCTGGAGGTGACAGCCATCTGCCTCTGTCACTGTATCCATTTACGTTCTTGCTGAACGTCTAATATTTCCCATGTGCCTTTTATTCTAGCAGTTTCTCTGAGGCAGGCAGGCCAGTAGGTACTGAAGGCCACCAATCTTTTAACCACTTTTGGGATGTCTCTCTTGAAAAGAATTACAGCCACTTATTTTAGTTAACATTCTACAAACCCATTACCTTGATCTCAACAGGTATCATTACCAGAAATAATCTAAGAGTACACGACTGAGTTGGCTAAATGGAGTCTAGTAAAAGTGAAAATTATTTTTTTGTGAGTTCAAAAAATATTTATTGTGCATCTATCAAAGACAGTTCTTTGTCCTCTTAGAATTTAGCATTTGAAAGGGAAGCTAAACCACATGGACATACAAACTACCTACACGCAGGACATAGTTGTTGTTGTTAGGTGCCGTCGAGTTGGTATCCGACTCATAGTGACCCTCGTAGGGTTTTCAATGGCTGACTGTTTCAGGATTGCCTTGGGAGTGGATTGCCAGGCCCATCTCCCATTTTGCAGTGCTGGGAATTGAACTCGGGACCTCAGAGACTGCAGTGTAGCGCTCTACCAACTGAGCTAAATCCCAGCCCCAGGACATAGTAGGCATACTTATATCTAAGATTCTTCCCTTTTTCTTCATCCTCATGGCCCTAAAAGGTGAATTATAAATCTTATCTTTGGGAGAATTTCATCTTAACCTTTTAGTATATTTCCTCAAATTCCAAATTTTTTTTTTCTGTGAAATTTTCACATACCTGAGATCAACTGTACCAACAGTTTTCACTGAATATTAATATTTTTGATGCTACTAAAATTCTCCCAAAATGTAATTTAATCACATATATCCACCATATCTTCTTTAAAGGTTTTGTTATTGCTGTATGTTTATGTTTGTCTCCTATATTTTATCAATATAAATGAACATTTTTAAAGTAGGTTATTTTTGGACTTTATGTTAGATCCTTGCCTGCAGCCATAGCCCTGTGGCATCTGATCCCGTCAGATCTTGGAAGCTAAGCAGGGTCAGGCCTGGTTAGTACCTGGATGGGAGACCACCTGGGAACACCAGAAGCTGTAGGCTTGGGAGAAGGACCTGGCAACCCCCTCCCAAAAATCAATCTGCCATTGAAAACCCTATGAACAGCAGAGAAGCACTGACAGTGTTTCCCCTGTTGTACAGAGGGTCACTATGAGTCAGATACCAACTTGACGGCACCTAAAAACAACAACAACATTAGATCCTTAGTCTTGGCTTCCAGATCTACAGTTAGGATAGTCAAAATGTGAACATATCATGGCTTTTGGTGCATATGCCCAACTTGCTTTAAAATGCTTGTGCCAAGCCAGGCACAGTGGCACTTGCTTGTAATCCCAGCAGCTCGGGAGGCAGAGGCAGGAGGATCACAAGTTCAAGGCCAGAGGTAGTCTGCATAATTTAGCAAGACCCTGTCTCAAAAAGTAAAAAAATGGGCTGGGGGTGCAGCTCAGTGGTATAGCACTTGCAAAGTATGCAAGGGTGAGGCCTTGGGTTCAACCCCCAGTAACAAAAAACAAAACAAAACAAATGCTTGCACCGATTTGCACTTCCATAGACAGTACAGGGTGGAGACCACATCCTGAAAGGCAACAGCTCTTCCAGTTAGAAATTCTTAGCTAATGTGATTACTGGAAAATAGTTTTGCATTGTGTCTAGTTTCTAGTTTTCTGATTATTGAAGTTGAATAGTTTTCACATTTTTTGGCTATCATATGACGTCGATATTTATATGATCACTCATTTGTTTAACAAGTATGAATCAAAATCCTATTATGCTAGTGAAAAAGCAGGAAAAACCCAAATGTCTATTAAAGGATAGATGGATAAGCCAAATGCAATATATTCTTATAGTAGAATATTATTAAGCAACAAAAAGGAATGAAATACTGGTATATTCTGCAGCATGGCTGAAGTTTCTCCCTGACTACTCCCAGATACTTAAAGATACTTTATTTTAAAAAATATTTTATATTGTTTTTATTACCATGTGCAACAGATCTGTCCTAGAAGAGGTACAACCAGAGTGCTCCTTGGAAGAAAAAATGGCCAAACTGCGTCTTACATATTTCGGACATGTAGTCAGGAGAGAACAATCCCTGGAGAAGGACATCATGTTTGGAAGAGTGGCAGGTCAACGGAAAAGAGGAAAACCCTCCACCAGATGGATTAACACAGTGTCTGCAACAATGGGCTTAAACATAAATAAGATGGTTTGCCTGGCACAGAAT
>VMDO01035100.1:0-16394 GCA_007922755.1 Pedetes capensis | reverse complement strand
GGTGGGGAGGGAAGATAAGAATGAGGTCAATATAAATGGACTAGAAATCACATGTAATTGTTCTAACAAGATAGAAACCAAGACCACTACAGGAAAAGTTTCTATCTTAAACAGAAATGGAACCCAAGGACATATAGAAAAATACTATATTGTAAAAGATAGAGAAGACTTGGATGGGAAACTTAGATAGGAAGGGGGGAGGGGAAAACATAAAGGAGGGTAAGGGGTAACCTATATGAATAATGCTTATCAAATTGCATATATGAAAATTGTCACAACAAAAAGCATGTCAAAATGAATCACATTATGATGTACATTAAAAATTTCTAATAAAAAAAAGAATTTTGAAGGTGAACTGATTGATCAATGAACCCTAAAAAGACAAAGATCAGAAGATGTTCTTGTCAGAATCTGTGTTCATGGGGACAGCTACCAGCAGAACACATCGCCTTCCATCCATTCCATATATGGGAGTGGAAGGAATGGCAGGCCTCTTATGTCCTTTCATGAGAGACTATCTGGAAGAATGGGGTACTGATGGAATGAGAAGGCCTCCAATGCTCCCTTAATCAAAATCTTCCCCAGAAAACCCCAACCAACTCATACGACCCTTTGAAATATCTGGTCATGGCAGAAGGTTGATGCAGATTTCCGTCTATCGCACTAAGGCTGGCTAGGTTTCTGACCCTATTCCGTAACGTTTCATACCAGGAGCAACCAATGCATATGGTTTGGTCTGTCATGGGCTTCTCCTTACGGGGTTTTATCTGGATGGACAGAAGGAAGAGGCTCCTGAAGGGGGGCTATGATACCTCAGGAAATACAGGGGCCATGGCAATTTCTGACAATGCCACCCATAGTTAAGGCCTTCTGATAGGTGTGCTTAGTCCTATAGCATGGCATTCTTTTACTCCCAGGGACATTGTGCCTTCCACACAGTATGTTTTTCAATTATCTCTGCACTCCCTGAAGGACAGACTTCCCCTGACTCGCTATTTTCCACACTTCCCTCCAAACCCCATCCACATCCAACTTTCAGGTACAAATTTAGGACTTCTTCAGGTGAAAAAGAAAACAATCCTATGAAAATCTTGGATTCAAATTGTTTGGACTCAGAATTCGAGGTGGAATCCTGAGCCCTATCAATTCAAGTCCAAGTTGCTTTGGGAATCCAGGCTGCCCTGCCTTTGTCTTCCATAAAGTCTGCCACAATGGGGGAGGGCATTGGGTGGACCCCATACATGCCTTTTTGAAGACTGAGTTCCAAAGGGTACCAGGGCTGCTCTATCCCTCAGCATAGTACTCAAACCACCTTGACACGGTGGGCATTTCTCCCACAGGGTCCTGGCTACTTCTGGACGAGGCCCTCTGTACCATTCCATTCCCTGAAGAAGCACATATCGCCCTTCCCCAATGGATAGGTATTCACCACTTGTCCCCAGTTCAATCCCAAACTTCTTAGCCATGGATACAATTCAGCAGGCAGATGTGAGATGATCACAGGGACCCAAACGCACTATGACCCTCCATCAGGATAGGAAGAGTCCCATTTTCCCAAAGGTCTAACCAATAATGAATGCATTACTTCTTCATAGACTGCCCACTGAAAGACCTGTCTGGAGTCAGGCATGAATTTTCAACACTGGCTGTGCCTTCCTGCTTCTGAATTTCATTAGGCAAATATGTTGGATGAAACATCTCCCCTACAAATGCACAGACAAACAGACACACACACAGTCACACACACAAACACAAAGTATAGACACTCACACACACTCTGAGCCAAAAATCAGAAGAGTTAGGATTTACATATCTCCATGGAAAGTAGCCTTGCTCACAATAACCCCTAAGCCTAACCCTAACTCTTAAATCTAGTACATAACACTAACCCTAAACCTAACCATAAACCTACCCCTACCCCTAAACTTAACCGGAACTCAAACCCTAACATTAACCCTCACTTAAGCATTTTGAAGATGAATTGATAGATTATTGAACCTGAAAGAGACACAATGTTCAGAAGATGTTCTTGTCAGTGTCTGGTTCATGGGGTCAGCTACTAGCTGACCCCATGGCCATCCACCCCTTCCAGATATGGGAATGGAAGGAATGGCATGCCTGTTACATCCTTTAATGAGCCACTAACTGGAAGAATGTGTTACTGAAGGATTGAAAAGGTCTCTGATGCTCCCTTTCCTCAAAACTTTCCCCAGAAAACCCAAACAACCTCAGAAGCCCTTTGAAATATCCAGTCATGGCAGCGGGTTTTTGCAGATTTCCTTCTATCACACCAAGGGTGGCTAGGTTTCTGACCCTACTTGGTAATATTTCCTAGCAGGAGCAATCATTGCATTCAGATTGGTCTGCCATGGGCTTCTCCTTACAGGGTTTTATCTGGAAGGACAGGAGGAAGAAGACTCTGAAAGGGGTTATGATATCAACAGAAATACAGTGGGCATGACATTCTCCCATAATGCCACATGGGTACCCCCAAATTCAATGCCTTCTGACAGGTTGCTTAGTTCTATAGCATGGCATTCTTTTTTGCCCAGGACCATTGGTCTTTCCACACAGGATGTTGGTCAATTCGCTCTGCACACCCTGAAGGACATACTTCCCCTGACTCACTATTTTCCACACTGCCCTCCAAACCCCTGTCCACATCCAACTCTCAGGTTTGACTTCACGACCTCATCAGGGGAAAAAGAAAACAATCATAGGAAAATGTTTGATTCTAATTGGTAGAGCTCAGAATTGGAGCCCTATCAATTTGAATCCAAGTTTCTTTGGGAATTCAGGCTGCACTGCCTTTTTCTGCCATAAATGCTGCCACAAAAGGAGGGGCCATGGGGTGGTCCAGCTACCTGTCTTTCTGAAGACTGGGTTCCAAGGGGTAACATGGCTGCTCAATCCCTCATAATGGTGCTCAAATTGCCTTCACATAGCAGTCATTTCTCCCACAGGTGGGTGGCTATTTCTGGAAGAGGCCCCTTCTAACCTTCCATTCCCTGAACAGGCACAAATCGCCCTTCCTCATGAGATAGGTGTTCATCACCTGTCCCCAGTTCATTCCCAAACTTTTTCGCCATGGGAACAATTCAGAAGGCAGATTTGTGATGATCACTGGGACCTAAACGCACTAAGACCCTCCATCATCATAGGAAGAAAACCATTTTTCCAAATGTCTTCCCACTAGAAGAATGCTTTCCTTATTCATAGACAGTCCACCTAAAACCCTCTCTGAATTAAGCCATGATTTTCAACTCTGGCTGTGCCTTCCTGATTCAGGAGTTCATTAGGCAAATATGTTAGATGAAACCTCTCTCAACAACACACACAGACACACACACAATCACACACTCACACACTCGCTGAGCCAACAATCAGAACAGATAAGATTTGTATATCACCATGGAAAGTACCCTTGCTAACTTGCTAACACTTAACAACAAAACCTAAACCTAACTGCTCAACCTAGCACATAACACTCACCCTAAACCTAAACCTACACCTACCCCTATCGCTAAACTTAACCCTAACTCTAACCATAACATTAACACTCACTTAAGAATTCTGTAGGTGAAGTGATTGGTCATTGAACCCGAAAAAGACCAAAGATCAGAAGATGTTCTTGTCAGAGTCTCTGTTCATGGGGACGGCTAGTAGCAGACCACATGGGCTTCCACTCCTACCAGGTCTGCTAGTGCAAGGAATTCCATGACTTTTACCTCCTTTAATGAGAGACTTACCAGAAGAATGGGGTACTGAAGGATTGAGAAGACCTCCAATGCTCCCTTCACTCAAAATCTTCCCAAGAATACCCCAACAAACTCATACGACCCATTGCAATATGCGGTCATGGCCAAGGGTTGATGAAGATTTCCTTCGATCTCACCAAAGCTGGCTAGTGTTCAGACCCCACTCGGTAACAATTCGTAGCAATAGTAATCATTGTTTTTTGATTGGTCTGCCAAGGGCTTCTCCTTACAGGGTTTTATCTGAAAGGACAGCTGGAAGAGGCCCCAGATGGTGGGCCATGATACCTACGGAAATACAGGGGCCAGGACAGACTTCTTCTGACTCGGTATTTTCCACACTACCATCCAAACCGCCTGTCCATGTCCAATCTCAGGTATGGCTTTACAGTCTCATCACGTGAAAAAGAAAACAATCCTAGGAAAATCTTTCCTTCAAATTGTTAGGGCTCAGAGTTTGAGTTTTTGCCTTTGGCCCCTTTTCCCCCTCTTTGCCCAGTCCATCACTAAGCAAGACCTACTCACCCGTTCCTTCAAGGACCACCGATGATAAAACACCTCTCTTGCTCCTCTTCCCCAGACTTTTGATGAGGGAAGAATGCTCTCCCATTGCAATCAGCAATAAGGAAAGAACCTGCTCTCCATCTGATCAGCAATGAGGTAACAGCTGTCTCCTCATGAGCACCGAGATGACCAGCACAGGTTTTCCCCCTAGAAGGCAAAATTGCCTGAGGCTTTTTCTTTGTCTCATCTCCACTGGGGTCCCAAGGACTGCAGGAGTGCATGCCCTCACCTGAGGATCCTGAGTGAACTGTGTTTAGTATCTGTGTGTGTGGCACAACAGGCCATCTGAAACTCCCAGGGTGGACAAAATTCTGAGCCCTAACAATTCGAATCCAAGTTTCTTTGGGAATCCAGGCTGCACTGCCTTTTTCTGCCATAAATGCTGCAACAAAAGGGGAGCTATGGGGTGGCCCACCTACCTGTCTTGCTAAAAACTGTGTTCCAAGGGGTACCATGGCTGCTCAAACCCTCAGCCTGGTACTCAAATCACCTACACATGGCGGGCATTTATCCCAAAAGAGAGTGGCAATTTCTTGTTGAGGCCCTCTGTACCCTACCATTCACTGAACAGGCACAAATTGCCCTTTCCCATGAGATAGGCATCCATCACCTGTCCACTGTTCAATCCCAAACTCTTTAGCAATAAGAACAATTCAGGAGGCAGATGTGAGATGACCACTGAGACCCAAATGCACTAAGAACCTCCATCATCATAGGAGAATCCCACTTTTCCAAATGTCTACAAAATAGAAGAATGCATTCCTTAATCATAGACTGTCTACCTGAAAACCCTCTCTGAAGTAAGGCAATATATTGGACCCTGGCTGTGCCTTCCTGACTCAGGAGTTCTTTAGGCAAATATGTTGGTTGGATTCTCTCCCCCCAGCACACACACACACACACACACACACACACACACACACACACACACACACAGACACACACCCTCACACACAAAATATATACACTCACACACACACCTAGCCAACAATCAGTACAGGTAGGATTTATATATCACCATGGAAAGTAGCCTTGCTAACACTAACCCCTAAACCTAACCTTAAGTGCAAATCCTAGCACATAACATTAACCCTAAACCTAATCATACCCCTAAGCCTATGCCTAATCTTAACCCTAACTCTAACCCTAACATTAACCCTCACTAAAGCATTTTGAAGGTGAAGTGATTGATCATTGAACCTGAAAAAGACACAAATTTAAGAAGATGATCTTGTCAGAGTCTGTGTTCATGGGGAGGGCTGCCAACAGACCCCGTGGCCTTCCATCCCCTCCAGATCTGGGAGTGGAAGAAATGGCATGTGTGTTACATCCTTTAGTGAGAGACTAACCAGAAGAATGGGGCTGGTATCTGGCTCAGTGGGTAGAGCGCTGCGCTGCAGTCTCTGAGGTCCCGAGTTCAATTCCCAGCACCGCAAAAATGGGAGAAGGGCCTGGCAATCCACTCCCAAGGCAATCCCGAAACAGTCAGCCATTGAAAACCCTATGAGGGTCGCTATGAGTCAGATACCGACTCGACGGCACCTAACAACAACAACCACCAGAAGAATGGGGTAGTGAAGGAATGAGGAGGCCTCCGATGCTCCCTTCATGCAAAATCTTCCCCAGAAAACACAAACAAACTCGTAGGACCCTTTGAAATATCTGGTCATGGCAGAGAGTTTGTGAAAATTTCCTTCTGTTCTACCAAGGCTGGCTAGGGTTCTGACCCCACTCGGTAACATTTCATAGCAGGAGCAAACATCACATACACTTTGTTCTGTCATGGGCTTCTCCTTACAGTGTTTTATCTGGAAGGACATCAGGAAGAGATCACTGATGGTTGGTTGTAATACCTACATTAATACAGGGGCCTTGGCATTTTCCCACAATGCCACATGCATACCCCCATAGTCAACGCCTTCTGACATGTGTGCTTATTCCTATAGCATGCCATTCTTTTCCTCCCAGTGCTACTGGGCTTTCCACAAAGGATATAGGTCAAATTGCTTGGCACTCCCTGAATGACAGACTTCCACTGATTCAGTATTTTCCACACTTCCCTCCAAACACCTGTCAACATCCAACTCTCAGGTACAAGTATACGACCTCATCAGGTGTGAAAGAAAACAATACTAGGACAATCTTGGATTTGAATTGTTACAGCTCACAATTCAATCTTGAGTTCTGAGCCCTAGCATTCTGAATCCAAGTCTCTTTAGGCATCCAGGTGGCACTGCCTTTTTTTCCATAAATGCTAGCAAAACAGGGGGGATCATGGGGTGGCCAACATGCCTGCCATTCTGAAGATTGTCTTTCAAAGGGAACCATGGCTGCTCAGTCCCTAACCATGGTACTCAAAAGGCCTTGACATGGTGGGCATTTCTCACATGGGGCATGGCTATTTCTGGAGGAGGCCCTCTGAACCTTTCCATTCCTTGAACAGGCACAAATCGCCCTACCCCATGGGACATGTATTCACCACTTGTCCCGAGATTGATCCCAAACTTTTAGCCATGGGAACAATTCAGGAGGCAGATATGTGATGATCACTGGGAACCAAATGCACTAAGACTGTCCATCATCCTAGGAAGAATCCCATTTTTCCAAATGTAGACCCATTAGAAGAGTTCATTCCTTATACATAGACTGTCCACCAAAATTCTCTCTGAAGTAAGACATGAATTTTAAGCCCTGGTGGTGACTTCCTAATTCAGGAATTCATTATGCAGATATGTTCGATGAACTTCTCCACCCAAGACACACTAATACACACACACACACACACACACACACACACACACACACACACACGCACATAGACCATAACACAGTCACAAACACACACAACACACAAAGACACAAACACAATGAGCCAACAATCAGAACAGATAGGATTTATATATAAATGTGGAAGGTACTCTTGCTAACACTAAACACTTACTGCAAAACCTAGCACATAACACTAACCATAACCTAACTATAAACCTAACCCTAAACCTAACGTTAACCCTAACTCTAGCCCTAACATTAACTATCACTTAATCATTTCAAAGGTGAAGGGATTCATCATTGAACTAGGAATAGACACAAAGTTCAGGAGATGTGTTTGTCAGAGTGTGTGTTGATGGGGAGGGCTACTAGCAGACCATATTGTCTTCCATCCATTCCAGATCTGGGATGCAAAGAATGGCATGCCTGTTAGATCATTTAATGAGAGACTAAGGGAAAGAATGGGGTACAGAAGCATTGACAATTCCTCTGAAGCTCCGTTCACACAAAATCATTCCAAGAAACAAACTTGTATGACACTTTGAAATATCCGGAAATGGCATAGGGTTTATGAAGATTTCCTTCTATGGCACCAGGGCTGGATAGGGTTCTGAACCCACTAGGTAACATGGCATAGCAGGAGAAATCATGGCGATCGGATTGGTCTGCCATGGCCTTCTACTTACAGGGTTAAATGTAGAAGCACAGCAGTATGGGGCCACTGATTGGGAAGTCTTATACCCAGGGAACTACAGAGGCCCTGGAATTCTGCCAAAATTCCACACAGGTACCCACGTATTTTTTTGGGGGGGGTAACTGGAGGTTGATCCCGGGGCCTCGTGCCTGCATGCTTTGAAGTGCTGGACCACTGAGCTGCACCTCCAGCCCTTTTTTTTTTTCCTTACTTCCTGAGACAGGGTCTCCCTAAGTTACATAGACTTCCTCTGGTCTCGAACTTGCAATCCTCCTGGCTCCACCTCCCAAGCTGCTGGGATTACAGATGTGGGCCACAACAAGCAGCTACAGGTACCCCCGTATTGAAGGCCTGCTGAAGGTGTGCATAGTCCTATAGCATGACATTCTTTTTCTCCCTGGGCCTTTGAACTTTCATGGCATGAAGTTGGTCAATTTGCCCTGCATTCTGTGAAAGACAGAAATCCCCTGACTCAGTATTTTCTACACTTCCCTCCAAACCCCGTCTACACCCAAATCTCAGATCCGAACTTTCGACCTCATCAGGTGAAAAAGAAAAGAAACACAGGAAAATCTTAGATTCGAATTGTTACGGGTTCAGAATTCTGAGCTCTAAATTTTTGAATCCAAATCTTTAGGGAATCCAGTCTACACTTACTTTTTAGGCAATAAATGCTGTGGTATCACGGTGTGGGTGTGCAATACGTTGGCAGGCATTCCTGCTTTACTGAACACAGTGTTGCAAGGCATACCATGACTGCTCCGTCCCTCAGCATGGTACTCAAAAAGCCTTGACATGCCGGGCCTTTGTTTCACACAGGGATGGCTATTTAAGGACGAGTCCCTTTCTAAATTCCCTTACATGAACAGGCACAGATCACCTTTCCCCATGAGATAGGAATTCATCACCTGTCCCACGTTCAATCCCAAACTGTTTAGCCATGGGAACAATTCAGGAGGCCCATGTGAGATGGTCACTGCTACCCAAACACTCTAAGAACTTCCTTCATCATAGGAAGAATCCCATTTTCCAATTGTCCACAAAATAGAAGAATGCATTCCTTATTCTTAGACTGTCCACCTGAAAACCCTCCTAAGTAAGGCAATATATTGGACCCAGCCTGTGCCTTCCTGATTCAGGAGTTCATTAGGCAAATACGATGGATGAAACACTCAGCCCAAAACAAAAGTACACACAAACAAACACACACAAAAATTCAGACATACACATGCAAAGAAAATACACACACTCACACAAACACTGAGCCAAAAATCAGAACAAAAGGGATATATATTTCAACATGGAAAGTAGCCTTGCTAATATTAACCCCTAAACCTAACCCTAATTGCTAAATGTATCAAATAACACGCAATCTTAACATAATGCTACCACCAAGCCAAAACCTAATGTTAACCCTATCTCTGACCCTATCATTAACCTTCACTTCATCATTTCTAAGGTGAAGTGATTCAACATTGACCTAGAAAGAGACATAAAGTTAAGAAGATGTGCATGCCAGAGTCTGTGTTCATGGGGATGGCTACTACCAGACCACATGGCCTTCCATTCCTTCCAGAACTGCGATGCAAGGAATCAGATGCCTGTTGGATCATTGAAGGAGAGACTAACCGAAACAATGGGGTAATGAAGGATTGAAAATTCCTCTGATCTTCAGAAAACATAAAATCATTCCCAGAAAACCCAAACAAACTCGTACAATCTTTAAAATGTCCAGTCATGGCATAGGGTTGATGAAGATTTCCTTCTATGGCACCAAGGCTGGTGAGGATTCTGTCCCCTCTCGGTAAAATTTCATAGCAGGAGAAATCATGGCATTCGGATTGCTCTGCCATGGCTTTCTACTTACAGGGTTAAATGTGGAAGCACAGCAGTATGAGGCCGCTGATTGGGGGCTCTGATACGCAGGGAATTACAGGGGCCCTGTAATTCTGCCACAATGCCACACGGATACCGCCATATTCAAGGCCTCCTGACAGGTGTTTTTAGCCCTATATCATGGCATTCTTTTTCTCCCAGGGCTTTTGAACTTTCCTGGCATGAAGTTGGTCAATTCACTCTGCATTCTTGGAAAAGACAGACATCCCCTAAATCGGTAGTTTCTACACTTCCCTCCAAAGCCCATCTACACCTGCATCTCAGATACAAACTTTAGGCCTCATCAGGTGAAAGTGAAAAGAAACCCAGGAAAATCTTGGATTCGAATTGTTAGGGGTTCAGAATTCTGAGCCCTAACCATTTATATCCAATTTTTTAGTGATTCAGGCCTGCAGTTACTTTTTCGGCCATAAATGCTGTGATATCACAGCTGGGGGGTGTAATACGTTGGCACACATACCTGCTTTACTTAACACTGTGTTGCAATGCATACCATGGCTGCTCCATCCCTCAGCATGGTACTCAAAACACCTTGACATGCTGAGCATTTTTTTAACACCTGGCTGGCTATTTCAGGATGAGTCCCTTTCTAACCTTCCCTTCCATGAACAGGCCCAAATCACCCTTCCCCATGAGATAGGAATTAATCACCAGTCCCCAGTTCAATCCCAACCTCTTTTGCCATGGGAATAATTCAGGAGGCAGATATGAGATCATCACTGTGACCCAAACACTCTAAGAACCTCCTTGATCATAGGAAGAATCACATTTTTCAACTGTCTCCAAAATAGAAGTATGATTTTCTTATTCTTAATTTGTCCACCTGAAACACCCTCTGAAGTAAGGCAATATTTTGGATGCAGCCTGTGCCTTCAGGATTCAGGAATTCATTAGGCAAATATGATCGATGAAACACTCATTCCAAAACAATAGTACACACACAGAAACACACACATAAATTCAGACTTACACACGCAAAGAAAATACACACACTCATACACACACTGAGCCAAAAATCAGAAGAGATGGGACTTATATTTCAACAGGGAAAGAAACCTTGCTAATAATAACTGCTAAACCTAACATTCATTGCTAAATCTAACACGTAAAACTCAACCTAATCATAAGGCACCCACCCCAAAATCTAACATTAAACCTATGTCTAACCCTATCTTTAACCTTCACTTTATCATTTCTAAGGTGAAGTGATTCATCATTGACCTAGAAAGAGACACAAAGTTAAGAAGATGTGCTTGCTAGAGTCTGTGTTCATGGGGACGGCTACTAGCAGACCACATGGCCTTCCATCCCTTCCAGAACTACGATGCAAGGAATGAGTTGCCTGTTGGATAATGGAAGGAGAGACCAACAGAAAGAATGGGGCAATAAAGGATTGACAATTCCTCTGATCTTTGGAAAACACAAAATCATTCCCAGACAACCTAAACAAATTCGTACGCCATTTGAAATATCCGGTCATGGCATAGGGTTGATGAAGATTTCCTTCTATGGCACCAAGGTTCGAGAGGATTCTGACCCCACTCGGTAATATTTCATAGCAGGAGAAATCATGGTGCTCAGATTGGTCTGCCATGGGCTTGTATTTACAGGGTTAAACGTGGAAGCACAGCAGTACGAGGCTGCTGATTGGGGGCTCTGATACCCAGGGAATTAAAGGGGAGCTGGAATTCTGCCACAATGCCACAGGGGTACCACTGTATTCAAGGCCTCCTGACAGGTATGCTTAATCCTATAGCATGGCATTCTTTTTCTCCCAGGGCCTTTGACTTTTCCTGGCATGAAGTTGGTCATTTTGCCCTGCATTCTCTGAAAGGCAGACATCCCCCGACTAGGTATTTTCTACACTTCCCTCCAAAGCCCATCTTTACCCAATTCTCATATACGAACTTTGGACCTCATCAGGTGAAAAAGAAAAGAAAGCCAGGAAAATCTTGGATTCGAATTGTTAAGGGTTCAGAATTCCGAGCCCTAACCATTTGTATCCAATGTTTTAGTGAATCAGGCCTGCACTTACTTTTTCGGACATAAATACTGTTATATCACTGTGGGGTGGGAAATAGGTTAGCACACATACCTGCTTTACTGAATACTGTGTTGCAAGGCATACTGCACCTGCTCCATCCCTCATCATGGTACTCAATTCTCCTTGACATGCTGGGCATTTGTTTCTCACTGGGCTGACTATATCAGGACGAGTCCCTTACTAACCTTCCATTCCCTGAACAGGCAAAAAATGCCCTTCTCCATGAGATTTGAATTCATCACCTGTTCCCAGTTCAATGCCAAACTGTTTAGCAATGGGAACAATTCAGGAGGCATATGTGAGATCATCACTGCGACCAAAACTCTCTAAGAACCTCCTTGATCATAGGAAGAATCCCATTTTTCAATTGTCTACAAAGTAGAAGAATGCATTCCTTATTCTTAGACCGTCCACCTGAAAACCCTCTCTCAAGTAAGGCAATATATTGGACCCAGCCTGTTCCTTCCTGATTCAGGAGTTCATTAGGCAAATAAGATGGATGAAACACTCACCCCAAAACAAATAAACACACACACACAAACACACACACACTCGCAAAGAAAAAACACACACTCACACACACACTGAGCCAAAAATCAGAACAGATGGGATTCATATTTCAACATGGAAAGTAGACTTGCTAATATTAACCCCTAGACCTAACGTTATTTGCTAAACCCAGGACATAACACTCAATCTAAACATAACGATACACTCACCCCAAAACCTAAAGTTAACCCTATCTCTAACCCTATCATTAACCTTCACTTCATCATTTCTAAGGTGAAGTGATTCATCATTGACCTGGAAAGAGAGACAAAGTGAAGAAGATGTGCTTGCCAGAGTCTGTGTTCATAGGGACGGCTACTAGCAGACCACATGGCTTTCCATCCCTTCCAGAACTGTGATGCAAGGAATGAGTTGCCTGTTGGATCTTGGAAGGAGAGACTAAATGAAAGAATAGGGTAATGAAGGATTGACAATTCCTCTGATCCTCGGAAAACAAAAAATCTTTCCCAGAAAACCCAAACTTAAACAACCTTTTGAAATATCTGGTCATGGCATAGGGTTGATGAAGATTTACTTCTATGGACCAAGGATGGAGAGGATTCTGACCCCACTTGGTAAAATTTCATAGAAGGAGAAACCACGGCATTCAGATTGGTCTGCCATGGGCTTCTACATACAGGGTTAAATGTGGAAGCACAGCAGTACGAGGATGCAGATTGGGGGCTCTGATACACAGGGAATTACAGGGGCCCTGTAATTCTGCTCAATGCCACACGGGTAACCCTGTATTCAAGGCCACTTGACAGGTGTGCTTAGTCCTATAGCATGGCAATCTTTTTCTCCCAGGGCCTTTGAACTTTCCTGGCATGAAGTTGGTCAATTTGCCCTGCATTCTCTGAATGACAGACATCTCCTGTCTAGGTATTTTCTACAATTCCCTCGAAACCCCATCTACACACAAATCTCAGATACAAACTTTTGACCTCATCAGGTGAAAAAGAAAAGAAACCCAGGAAAATCTTGGATTCATATTGTTAGGCATTCAGAATTCCAAGTCCTAACCATTTGATTCCAATTCTTTAGGGAATCCAGGCTGCACTTACTTTTTCAGCCATGATTCCTGTGATATCCTGGGGAGTGTGCAATAGGTTGGCACACCTACCTGCTTTACTGAGCACTGTGTTGCAAGGTATACCATGGCTGATCCATCCCTCAGCAAGGTACTCAAAACGCCTTGACATGCTGGCCATTTGT
Organism: Pedetes capensis; assembly: GCA_007922755.1. Lineage (NCBI taxonomy): Eukaryota > Metazoa > Chordata > Mammalia > Rodentia > Pedetidae > Pedetes > Pedetes capensis. The sequence goes on along the minus strand of VMDO01035100.1, from coordinate 2,908 downwards.
TTCACACCGGGCTGACTATTTCAGGATGAGCCCTTTCTAACCTGCCATTAACTGAACAGGCACAAATTGCCCTTCCCCATGAGATAGGAATTCATCACCTGTCCCCAGTTTTGCCAAAATCTTTAGCCATGGGAACAGTTCAGGAGGCAGACATGAGATCATCACTGCAACCCAAACTCTCTAAGAACCTCCTTGATCATAGGAAAAATCCCATTTTTAAATTGTCTGCAAGATACAAGAATGCATTCCTTATTCTTAGACTGTCCACCTGAAAACCCTCTCTCAAGTAAGGCATTATATTGGACCCAGCCTGTGCCTTCCTGATTCAGGAGTTCATTAGGCAAATATGACTGATGAAACACTCACCCCAAAACAAAAGTACACTGACACAAACACACACAAAAATTCAGACATACACACGCAAAGAAAATACACACACTCACACACACACTGAGCCAAAAATCAGAACAGATGGGATTTATATTTCAACATGGAAAGTAGACTTGCTAATATTAACCCCTAAACCTAATGCTAATTGCTAAACCCAGCACTTAACACTCAATCTAAACATAACACTACTCCCACCCCAAAACCTAATGTTAACCCTATCTCTAACCCTATCTTTAACCTTCACTTCATCATTTCTAAGGTGAAGTGATTCGTCATTGACTTAGAAAGGGACACAAAGTTAAGAAGATGTGCTTGCCATAGTCTGTGTTCATGGGGACAGCTACTAGCAGACCACATGGCCTTCCATCCCTTCCAGAACTGCAATGCAATGAATGAGATGTCCGTTGGGTCATTGAAGGAGAGACTAACCGAAAGAATGGGGTAATGAAGGATTGACAGTTTCTCTGATCCTCGGAAAACACAAACTCAGTCTGAAAAAACACAAACCAACTCATATGACCCTTTGAAACATCTGGTCATGGCATAGGATTGTTGAAGATTTCCTTCTATGTCACCAAGGCTGGAGAGGATTCTGACCCCACTCTGTCAAATTTCATAGCAGGAGAAATCATGGCATTTGGATTGGTCTGCCGTGGGCTTCTACTTACAGGGATAAATGTGGAAGCACAGCAGTACAAGGCCACTGATTGGGGGCTCTGATACCCAGGGAATTACAGGGGCCCTGGAATTCTGCTACCATGCCACACGGGTACCCCCTTATTCAAGGCCACTTGACATGTGTGCTTAGTCCTATAGTATGGCATTCTTTTTCTCCCAGGGCCTTTGAACTTTCCTGGAATGAAATTGGTCAATTCGCCCTGCATTCTCTGAAAGACAGACATCCCCTGACTAGGTATTTTCTACACTTCCCTCGAATCCCCACTACACCCAAATCTCAGAAATGAACTTTCGACCTCATCAGGTGAAAAAGAAAAGAAACCCAGGAAAATCTTGGATTCAAATTGTTAGGGGTTCAGAATTCCAAGCCCTAACCATTTGAATCCATTCTTTAGGGAATCCAGGCTGCACTTATTTTTCGACCATAAATGCTGTGATATCATATGGGGGTGGTGCAATAGGTTGGCACACATACCTGCTTTATTGAACACTGTTGCAAGGCATACCATGGCTGCTCCATACCTCAGCATGGTACTCAAAACGCTTTGACATGTCAGGCATTTGTTTCACACTGGGCTGGCTATTTCACAACGAGTACCTTTCTAACCTTCCATTCATGGAACAGTCAAAATCACCCTTCCCCATGGGATAGGAAGTCATAAGGTGTCCCCAGTTCAATTCCAAACTGTTTGGCCATGGGAACAACTCAGGAGGCAGATATGAGATGATCACTGTGACCCAAACACTCCAAGGACCTCCTTCATCATAGAAGAATCCCATTTTTCCAATTATCTATAAAATAGAAGAATGCATTCCTTATTCTTAGACTGTCCACCTGAAAACCCTCTCTGAAGTAGAGAATATATTGGGCCCTGCCTGTGCCTTCCTGATTCTGGAGTTCATTATGCACATATGAAGGATGAATCTCTCACTGCAAAACAAAAGTACACACACACAAACACATGCACAATTTCACACATACACATGCAAAGAAAATACCCACATTCACACACACTGACCCAAAAATCAGAACAGATGGGATTTATATTTCAACATGGAAAGTAGCCTTGCAAATATTAACCCCTAAACTTAACACTAGTTGCTAAACATAGCACTTAACCGTCAGTCTAAACATAATGCTACACCTTCCCCAAAACCTAACATTAACCCTATCTGTAACCCTATCATTAACCTTCACTTCATCATTTCTAAGGTGAAGTGATTCATCATTGACCTAGAAAGAGACACAAAGTTAAGAAGATGTGCTTGCCAGAGTATGTGTTCATGGGGACGGCTACTAGCAGACCACATGGCCTTCCATCCTTTCCAGAACTGCGATGCAAGGAATGAGATGCCTGTTGGGTCATGGAAGCAGAGACTAACCAAAAGAATGGGGTAATGAAGGATTGACCACTCCGCTGATCCTTAGAAAACACAAAATCATTCCCAGAAAACACAAACAAACTCGGACAACCCTTGAAATATCCGGTCATGGCATAGGGTTGATGAAGATTTCCTTCTGTGGCACCAAGGCTGGAGAGGATTCTGACCACACTCCGTCAAATTTCATAGCAGGAGAAATCATGGTGTTCGGATTGGTCTGCCATGGGCTTGTATTAACAGGGTTAAATGTGGGAGCACAGCAGTACACACATGCTGTGTGTACATCACATACACGTATGACATGCTTCCCAAAATATTGATCATCTAAAGTTGTTGTTGTTGTTAGGTGCCATCGAGTCGGTATCCGACTCATAGCGACCCTCTGTACAACAGGGGAAACACTATTGTCAGTGCTTCTCTGCTGTTCATAGGGTTTTCAATGGCAGATTGATTTTTT